>JANHGA010009731.1:1787-15478 GCA_027560355.1 Halcyon chelicuti
GGTGAAGAGCTGGTGGTCTTGGTTGTCATGGCACTGGGGAGGAATGTGGACTTGGGCAAGGTGTGGCCCCATTCTTCTGCTTATCACAGTGGTTAACTGCTTCTTTTAGAAGACCCCAAGGAAGTCACCAATGTTTGTGCAACTGGAAGGCCGACTATCAATGGCTTGACCTCAGCTCCACCCCCACGCTTTGCACAATAGCAGGTAGAAATGTCTGTCTGTCTTGCAGGCCTCGTTTGTGGGCTGAGGCTTCTGACACCAAGTCCTAGGGACCTTCTCCTCAAGAGGGGCACCTTCTGGTATCGTGGCCAAGAGTTTTTGCTGGGAACTCAGGGTTGCAGTCTTGCTTTAGAGCTATGTAGTGACTCTGCAGCTTAGTGCATTTATTACCAGCAGTCTGAAGGGATCTGTTGGTGTTGCACGTGAGATAAACCGTGCTACTTGTGCACCCAGTTGCTGCTTCTGGGCGCAGCTTGACTGAGCTGTTTGTGCTGGTGTCAGACCTGTATTCACAACAGTCATTGGCATACCTACGAAGAGAGAAGTCCAGCCACCTCTAGCCCCTCTGATCTCTGAAGATCACTGAGAATGCAGGGGGATTCATTCATCTCCTGCCAGATTTATCCATCACTGCAGGTAACAGAGGGCAAGAGATCCAGTGGTCCTGCTTTAACTGCACAGTGGGAGATCTTGTCTTCCTGGATACCTGACTCTTCTGGCACAGAGAAGTATTTTCTTCTCTAGTAAAGTCAAGGCACATGAGCACCCAGCTATTAGATTGTTCTATCGTCTATCTTTACATAAATCTACAAGTACCTGTTCCCCTCTGGATGTGTGACTGAGGGATGTGGGGCTGTGTGACTTGGGGGTGTCACTTAGCAGTGGACTTGGTAGAAGAGGGTTGATGGTTGGACCTGATCTTCAAGGTCTTTTCCAACCTAGATGATTCTGTAACGCTAATGTGTGCTGTAGTTCAGACCCTGGACTCCTCTGAGTGCACTCCATTATCTGGAGCAGTAGTGATAATAAAAATAGCCTGAGGTAATTGAGACAGAAGATTGCATGCAGGCTCTGTTCCAGCATCTTACGGAACGGGCTACACAATTGGAATGGTGGCCTGAAGCACGCTTGTAAATGTTCTTTTTATGGCTGAAATAAAAAGGAAAGCTTCTTCTGTTGTAGGTGGCTTAGCACAGTAAGCTGGAGTCTTAGCTCTTCTTTCCCCCCGTAGTTGGAGGTGTGGAGTCTGCAGTGCCAAGCTGGGCTCTGTGCTTTGCTCTTGGGAGCTTCTGAAGCACAGGATCAACTGAGTTGTGATTAGGAGCCTGGGTTCCTTGGTCTGGATCAAAGTACTCGAGGGCCGGGGCGGGTCTAGGAGGCCTAACAGTGCAGGGTGTAAGTTGGCAGCCCCTGAGGTGACAGTGTGAGCAGGCAGAGAGGCTCAGTTGTGTTACACAATATTTACTGAGGGAGGAGAAACTCCCAGTGATAACAAATTACAGAGTCACTGGATAAAACAGGGTAAAGGTGTCTGTGTGTGTATGAACGTGCATGGGAAGTGCTCGGGGGGGGGTGTGGGGGTGTGTGAGCACCTCTTCCATCTTTCCTGAGCCTCCAGTCCTCACTAGGAGGTGGGTTAGGACAGGACAGAGCATAGCAAAGGCATGGCAGGGGCAAGTTTTCCTGTTCTCCCAGCAAAAATGGTCCTCCGCGAAGACCTTCAAAAGCCAGTGTCAGTAGGAAAGACAGGAGAGCAGCACCGAGGAGACACCACCTTTCTCTGCAGTTCCAGAGAAATCCAGTGTGTTCCACTGGCAGAAAGAGCAGCCAGCACCCTGGGGTGGGTGGTGTGATAAGGAACAGTCCCAAGAAAGAAGGTTGGCCGGTGTAGCCGCTGTGTTGGGGTCGTGTCACCCGGTGCTGTCACCTCGTGAGGCCCCAGCTTGATGTCTGTCTCATTGCAGCTGAATAACCAGCTCCTAGCTGTCGGTGGGATGGACACCTCTGCCAGTGGCTGAGGGATTAAAGGGTGTGAGATACTACTTATGATCACAAGAAAGCTCGGTACGTCACCTGAGCAGCACGTGTTTTCACTCTGTCCGTGATTCCTCGAGGTGCTGCTGGGTTTGGCTCGGAGTAGGATGCTGAACTGGGGTCTGGATAAGAAAGAAAGCATTCCCAGCTCTCCTGGCACTGGAGGGAAGGATGGTACTAGTGTGGTGGGGCTGGAGAGTTCCCCGTGCCAGCTTCTTGGCTCTGATCCATGTCCCAGCCAGCACCAGCACTGAGCAGACCAGGCTGACTTGCCCCTAGTCCTGGATGTTTCACAGCTTAGAGGTTTAAAGGACCCAGAGAAAAACTGAACTGCAAACTAGAGCTCTGGGTTGGGTTGGAAACATTGGCACAAGTGTCACACAAACGTTCGATGTGATGTATGTATAATTTAGATCCTGAAGGGCGTGTGGGTGTTGGTGCCATAATGATTGAAATTTGTAGCCTAGAGACAGGACAAGGCACTGCGGTGGTTCACTGGTGCAATTCCGAGTCGAGTCAAGAGCTGAAGATGCTATTGGGTTTTGCTGCAATGTGACATCTCCTTCAGACGTCGTTCTTTAGTGTTTACCTCAGTGATCCGTGGGAGTTGTATCTTGGAGCTTCTTTCTGCCGTAGTGCAATACAAAGATTTCCCACGTCGCTCGTAATTGAAGTGTTGCACGTGATTTGCACAGCAGATACTCAGAGTGTTTCTGCTGGTAAGACTTCCTTGGGGTGCAGGTTTCCCCATGGTGGGATGTGTATTCGTGGGCAAGTGCCTAGTAGCTTGAAACACTTGGGTGCTTCCTTCTTTCCCTTTTGTTTTATCAGCTCAACGTGGGAGCCCAGAGATGATGCCGTTCGTCAGAGTGTCTGCCAGAGTGGCAGCCTGAACTGGGACTCTGTAATCCCAGTTGAGTGTCTCGGGGTGGTTGTTCTGGTTCAGTGTTGTTCTAGCTCTCCTCAGCCATCAGGAGCCAGAATCGCTTACCAGAAAGCAGCTACTTGATCTTTATATTCAGCTTACCCAGTTTGTCCTTGCCTTGGGAAGCTCTGGTGAGAAATTGATGCTCATCAGACCCTAAGTATGAGATGAAGTGAGAGAAGAGAGGGAATATTTGCTCTTGGTCTTGTAATTCTGAACTCCCCAGGTTTCTTTTCTGTTGCTAAGCATTATGTGGGCAGAGTTGGACCGAAACACAACTGTTAGTGCCGAACTGTTCTATCAAGACAGTCTAGGCACAACTTCCTTTGGCTTGGTGGGCTTTAAACTAAAAGGAAAACCAGTGTGGTCCTGTCTTGTACTTCATGGAGAAGACTGGTGCTGTGAAGGGGGGTTAACTTGGTTCAGAGCTGCTCACTGCACAGAGGTCAGGCAGCTGTTGTGGTTTGGGACTTAGGCAGGTAGCAGTAGAGTGTGTCCCAGCTGAATGTGGTTGTGGGATGGCAAGTGTCTGGTGAGATGGGCCTAGGGATCAGAGAAGCCTCCACGGAGGGGATGGAATGCCCTTAAATACACAAAGCACCAGCGGAAGGGGTTGGAAAGGCCAAGGTCTCACTTTGTTTCTTCTGGAAGCATAAGATGGTCTTGGATGATCAAGTTCCTGAGTTGAGGACTTGTCTTGGTGGGAAAGAGTTTTCCTTCTCGCTTCACCTTCAGTAGGCAACAGAAGTTGATAGATTTGCTACTCAGGGTGCTCATGTGTGGAAGGGGAGCTGGAATTGGTCTACTGAAGGGCACGTTTGCTGGGTTCAACTACCCATCTGATCTCACTATCACAGGAGGGGCTCTGGCAGTAAGTTTTCCTGAGTCGTGCAGAGCAGTGAGTGGTTTGGAGGATGACTGTTACTGTGGAGAATTATTTCCTCCTAAGGCTACCCTTTCCTCCCCAAGGTATCATTGAAAGAGACAAAACACCGATGGAGAAAGAAATTGCCCATATGCATCAAGCGGACTTCGCGTTCTCGGACATCTTCTACTTCTGCAGAAAAGGGTTTGAGGCCATTGTGGAAGACGAAGTCACCCAAAGGTTTTCCTCGGAAGAGCTGGTCTCCTGGAATCTCCTCACAAGGACGAATGTCAACTTCCACTACGTCAGCCTGAGGCTGACTGTCGTGTGGGTCATTGGGGTGGTGGTGCGGTACTGCTTCCTGCTGCCGCTGCGGTGAGTTGCTGCCTGCCCACTGGCTTTTGTCAGGCTGGGAACATGGAAACGTGGCTTTTCTTCACAAACATCACCTCCGCTTTTCTTTTAACTTAAAAGCAGCAGATGGAGAGGATTGAACCTGTTGAAAGTCTCCTTGGAATGGTCAAGAAGCCATTCAGAGCTCTTTTCTCTGGCTGTTTACTAGATGAGGAGACAAGATGAGGGCTAGTGGTCACCTCTGGGAATTCTTGCCCCACCATGTGAGGTGTGAGTTGGGTGAGCTCCCTGGCACTATGTACACTGGACTGTCTACATCTGCTGCCTTTGCTAGACTGTGGTTTTGACCAGCATGTCAGGAAATTATGAGAACTGGGTGTGTCAAATATCTGAGGGGTGAACGAATTCCTGCAATCCCTCTCTATCTTCCAGGGGAAGATGATACTAAAATGAGCAAAATACCTCTCCTTGACTTAGTGTCTGTTCTGTCTGTAGCATTACCCTTGCTGCCATTGGGATCACCTCGATGATTGTGGGCACGACAATGGTAGGACAGCTGCCAAACAGCAGGTAGGTGCTGCGTGTGGTGTGTGAGGGATGAACTTGCCAGGTGGCATCAGTGCAAACAGCTCCAAGATAGGACTGGGCAGATTTTACAAGTGATAGACTGCTGATAGTCCACTCCACCCAGAATTGTAAACTCACTGTGGTTGATAGAGACGTTTTAGATCGTCAAGTCCAACCCTTAGCTAACTCTGCCAGGGCCACCACTACACCATATCTTTGAGCACCATATCTCGATGGCTTTTAAATACGTCCAGGGATGGTGATTAAACCGTGTCCCTGGGCAGCCTGTTCCAGCCTTTGCTAACCCTTTTGGTAGAGAAGTTTTTTTTCTTGTGTCCAGCCTAAACCTCACCTGGTGCAACTCGGTGCCCTTTCCTCTTGTCCTGTCACTTGTGACTTGTGAGAAGAGACCAACACCTACTTTGCTACAACCTCCTTTTGGGTAGTTGTAGGGAGTGATAAGGTCTCCCCTCAGCCTCCTTCAGACTGAACCACCCCAGGTCTCTCAGTTGCTCCTCATAAGACTGATTCTCAAGACGTCTCACCAGCTTTGGTGCCCTTATCTGGACCTGCCCCAGCAACTCAGTGTCTTTCTTCATACTACTGAACCCAGTACTCAAGGTGTGGCCTTTTGAACTTGGGCTGAGGTTGGCTTCTTGTCAGGCTTGGCACTGAGCTTGGTCTTTTCCCACGGGCACTTCTTGCTGTCGTGAGAGACTCAGAGGGAGTGTTGTAGGGGAAATAGCAGCGCTGGGATAAAAAGTACCCAGTGAGGAGATGACAGCTTTGCCCAGGGAGGGGAGATCAAGGGTATGAAATGCTTTGGCTCAGCTGCTCTAGCACGTGAGTGGTAGAGCTGGGAATATCCCTCTGTGCTCCAGAGTACCAGGAACATTTCAGCCCTGAGTTCTAGTCAATAGACTGGAGAACACAGCGTGTGATTTATCTGTTTCCTAGGATGCTCCAGATGCCTCCTACTTAATTATTTTATTTATTTTCTTCCAGTGTGAAAAACTACCTGAGTGAAGTGGTCCACCTGACATGTTCCCGCATCCTTGTCAGAGCTTTATCTGGCACTATCCGTTACCACAACAAGTGAGTGAGCTGGGGGTAGGATAACAAATTCACGTGCCTGAGTATCCCGTTGGAAATGGGACAGCTTTTTCCTCACCCGCAGGTTACCTTCACCCTAGATGCTGTCTCACCTAACAGCTTCATGGAACTGCTGTGCTTGGAGATGTGGTGCTTAGTGCTCTAGTAAACTAATGACAAAGTTCTGTCGTTGCAGGGAAAACAAACCTCAGAAAGGAGGAATTTGCGTTGCCAACCACACGTCGCCGATAGATGCCATCATTTTGACAAATGATGGATGTTACGCAATGGTATGAGGAGACCGGTGATGACCACAGCAGAGGGGAGGAGGGACAAGGAGAGGGAAAGGTTATGGGGTGTTGCTTGTGGAGTTCAGTACTTAATTTCACGGCAGAGGTGTTAACTTGAGCACCAGTTAATTGGGTTGAAGCTGGTCTTCATCTGGTGATGTACTTGAGAGATGCTTCTATGGCTGCATCTGGATCCTTTCAAGTGAATCCATTGTAGTAGCTTCTGTGGGCACTGCCCAGTCCTAGTTTGCAATCTCCAGGTTGTGGGGGGGGAATGCGGAAGAGACAGTCCTGCTTTTCAGGTGTCTCACGTGCTAATGGGCCTTACTGGGCTTTGCAGGTTGGCCAGGTTCATGGTGGACTGATGGGAGTCATTCAGAGAGCCACAGTCAAGGCCTGTCCTCATGTCTGGTTTGAACGCTCGGAAGTCAAGGACCGCCATCTAGTGACAAAAAGGTGAGGTGTGGGTTGGAGCAGGGGATTGGACAATCGAAGACCCAGCTAAGGGAAGCTTTGGGAAGGTGGAAACCCAAGAAGCTGTTGAGGTTGCAATGGGAAAAGTGGAACCTTGGCATCTTGAGAGGGTTAAAAGGCCAAGTTGCGAAATCATTGTCTTCTAGCAAGGAGCCATATCTGGCTTAGTCCAAACCATGTAAGCAGTAGCTTACAAAAGCTCGTCACAGGGATACAAGTTAGCTGTAATTCCACGTGACCTGGTATGATGTAAGGTGTTGCATAATGTAGACAGGAGTGGAAGCCACCAGTGTGGTAGTGACTCAACAGCAGTTCTTGGAGCAAGCTGGAGGGGCGGCACGCAGCAAACCGGATCATGTGGAATGACCTGAATATGTCTGCCTGTGTGGGTGCAGCAGACTGCGGTCAAAATGTCAAGTTCCCAGGTCACTGAGGAAGGCTGGAGAAGGTTTATACAGGGGGGAAGTGGTTCGGACTAAAAGCTGCTGGTAAGGCGTGGATTGGAGCGGACTGTCCCAAAAGATCTGATGTGGGTGGCCATCAGCATCATAAGTACCGTCTGAATTGAGGTGTAAGGGTGTAAAGATAGTTTAAATTCTGTGATCTCCTGTTGTAGAGGAATACTGCTGGAAAAAATGGGCTGTCTGTGAAGTGAACTGTCTCAATTCCATTTGAAATTGTGATCTCCTAGAAAAAACAAGCTTTGCTTGTTTGGGTGAGGGGGCAAAAATGTGTCTAGTTAGGAAACCAAGGCAGATTTCTGCAGGGTGTCACCGGAGGATACCCATGAACACTGTAGTACAAGCTTAGAAATTCTTCCTGACTTTTCAAGAACTTTCAGGTTAATTTCGACAGGTTGACTTCTTCACCACCTCAGAGGGACAGCTTTGCCAGGTCATCCCAGTGTTACTCAAGCAGTGGGAGCTGTAGGCAGTTAGGAGTCCTCTTTAAGGAATCTGTTAAGCAAGCAGAGCCTGGATGGACCACTGTGTGAGGTGGTTTTTCCTATGGAGGCAAATTGTTGCAGGTTGAGTTGATGAGAGTTAATTGGGCTGACTTCTTGGCATCCATTTCTTGGCTTCCCTGACGGCCACTAACAATGGAGGGAGGGAAGGAGGCTGTTGCCTCGGTGTAATGCACCAGGGATGGCTTGCACAGAGCTTTGGGTTTGTCAGAAAGAGAAAAGCAAGTACAAATTCAGTGTACAGTGAAAAAAAGGCTTTTCTTTCGAACAAATGTGTTTGTACGTAATGATATTTTTTAACGTGCCTGCCTGGGGAAAGAGGAGTGGAAAGGAGCTGGGTTTTAAGCTTTCCTTCTGCTTCCACAGACTCAGGGAACACGTGGTGGATAAAAGCAAGCTCCCGATCTTAATTTTTCCAGAAGGTAAGAAGCTGAACTACCCCTTGTCTCCATTCTGTGTATGTCATCCCTGTTCTCTTCTCGTGGCCTCTGATGCTCAAATAAATGCGTTTTCACCTTAGGCTGAAATTTTATTAGGGCATTTCTGCTTTTCTTCATTAATATGAGATGGCACAAAGGCAGCACAATCCTGTCCCTGACTGTTTGGTCTTCTGGCAGAGGCTGCAGGCAGAAAAGTGGGAATTGCCCTGTGAATATTAATTCCCTTTCCTACAGATGGAACCTCATCCTTGTGCTTGTTGTCTCAGTACCGTTCTGACTTCAGTCACGGAGTCAGGCTGCGTTCTGTCTTCACTCATGGGGTCAGACACAAGACAAAGAATGAAAGCAATCAGGGGATTGATGCTTAACTGAAGGGCCTGCCTTTGTTGTAGTGTTGCTACTGAAGTGTGGTAGGTAGGCTGTATGAAGTAACAACTTTGGTTTCTCTTCTGGACAGGCACCTGCATAAACAACACGTCTGTGATGATGTTCAAGAAGGGAAGCTTTGAAATAGGAGGGACGATCTATCCTGTTGCAATCAAAGTAAGTGGAAAATAGCTGGCTGCTGAATTTACCAGTTGGGGGGAAATTTTGTCAGGGCCCTAGGAAGTTGTCTCAGAGCTGCTAATGATATAGCTCCTCAGTGTAGCACAGGAGGTCTGGCAACTGGTTGCGTCCTGCAGATGATTCCTGGAGTCTAAGTGGCTGAAAAAGTCAAGTCCTTCAGCCTGTGGAGCGTGGTTGGTAGGACCGGGTGGAATCAGCTTCTTTCTCCAGAAAGCTGGAATGAAGGGAAATCTGGCTAGCCCTTCCTGGTGCTGAAGGGAACGGAGCACACAGCTGGAAGCAGACTTGGCTCCCTGGGCTCTTTGGGGCAGTTGGGTGACATCTGCTGGTGTTTCTGTCATGCGATCACAAGCAGCTCTAATAAACCCAGGCTGATTTTTCTACAGCCTCCTTCGAAGCACACATGTCAGTTAGGAATTCTCTCCCTCTGGAACGTGACTGCAAGCATCTGTCTCAGATCTGAGACAGCTTTTTGGGGAACAGGTTGTATCATCTGAGTTTATTATTTGTGATCTGTTTACAGTATGACCCTCAGTTTGGAGATGCTTTCTGGAACAGCAGCAAGTACAACATCGTGAGCTATCTGCTGCGAATAATGACCAGTTGGGCCATCGTCTGCAACGTTTGGTACATGCCACCAATGGTTAGAGAGGTAAGCTAGCCGTCTGCTTGATGGGTCGCTGGTTAAGAACCTGACTGTATCTGCAAGTGCCTCTTTGTAGTCTTCTTTTCTTTCCTCCCAAACCCCTACCCTCCCTGTGGCTCCAAATCTGGATTTTATACTGGACTTGTGTGAGTGTTGACTTGGATATATGATTTGACTTGGCTTTTCCTGATGGGGTTTGGTACCATCAGCAGCACATCAGGCGAAGGGTGACAGTAAACAGTGTTGTTGACAGCAGAAATGCTGTTTGTGTTCCATCATGTTGGAGCAAAGTTTTTCCCCTAATTTTAACGCTTAAGAGTAAAAATGAGCAAAATTATCATCCCATTGGAACATCAGATTGCATTGGCAGAAGGGATGAATCCCTTAGTAGTGAGCTAATTTGATGAGGCAGCAGATGCCAAGTGTTCTGGACGTCGGTTTCAATTGACTTCTCTGTTTTGTGTTGAATTTATGATCCTTGAAGGAAGGTGAAGATGCTGTTCAGTTTGCCAACAGAGTGAGGTCAGCCATAGCTCGCCAAGGAGGACTGACTGAACTTCCCTGGTGAGTGATGCCAGCCTCGTTCGGCTTCCCAGGCTATGTGGTGTTAGCTTGATTGAGAGGTGCTTCCTCCCTCAGCCTTTGACAGGTCACGTTCGCCATAACTTCATTCCACTCAGGATAAACAAGGGAGTAACTTCAGATGCACGTGTGTGAAAGTCAGAATCAAAGATGCCTAGAGGTTTTTTTGGAGCACGTAGCTCTCGTGCAGTGAGCTTTGCCTAAAGGCTCGCTGCTTTTGAAGAGGGACTCTTGACAGTTCTGTCTCATGCTGAGATTAAGAAGCAGAAGGGAAGTTTCTTGGCAAAACTGACCAGCGACCAACTAAATGCACCCAGGGTTTGAGGCCTTCTGCTCTTTGCCCTACCTTGGGAAGGAGCAGTGTCATGTCTAGGTTTCGTAGGACTCTATGAAACGAGCTTGAGAGCAAGATTCTGATGAAGAGAATGGGCCAGTGGATACAACTGAGAGGCCCACCTTGCCCTCTGAATGATGTAAGGCCAGAGACAGCTATGGTATCGCAGAAGATTGACTCTACAGTCGTCTAGGGAAATAGCATCCCAGATTGGCAACGATTTCTATGGTAGGTGCAACCTGTAGGCCATGATCAGTAGGCTGCTGTAGTGGGCTAAACTGACTGTTTGGCTCGAATAAGCTTTACAGCTCCAAGTAGATGTTTTCATAAATGTGCTTAAACTTGGATGTTCTAGAAGTTCTGAAGAAAGTCGTCTTAAGCTTTTAGATTAAAGACTCTAGAGTTGACTCAGAGTTAATAGAATACATAGGGTGATAACAAAAGTGGTAACAGTCATGAGTTACTTTTCTCTCTCGCTATGTTCCAGGGATGGAGGTCTGAAACGTGCAAAAGTCAAAGATACTTTCAAAGAAGAACAGCAGAAGAACTACAGCAAGATGCTAGTGAGAAATGGATCCATAGGAGGTCTGTCGACAGGAACAGAGTCAGACTGAGTGGTGTGGTTCTGGAAAAATCATTTTGCACAACCAGCCTTAGCAGGAGTCATTTTAATTAAAACAAAAAACAAACAAACCAAACCACAGGAACTGGAGCAACAATCCCCCTCGTTCATGTGTATGCATCTGCTCTGGATGGCTGGTGCAGAGCCTGCCAAGGGCAGTGTCTCTGCAGCTCTCCCCCTGCCTTTTCACTCTTCTTCCTGCCCTGCCCCTTCCCATCTTCATCTGCTGATGCACTGCAGCTCCTGCTGCTCTCGAGCTGAATGTGTGGAGGGTTAAGAGACAAAAAGAGAAAGAAGGACCACTGCTTTTTCAGAGCTTGTAAGGATGAAGGGAAGTACTCTGAACGGATGCGGTCAGGACACTGGTTGTGAAGATACTTCTTGTTCATGGTACTTTGAAGCTTTAAATGTAACAAAACCTTGTCTTTTTTTTTTCTTCCCCCTGTTGCTCACGGACTTTTAGTTGTAGATGATTCAAATAACAGGTTTTAGGATGTTGTCAGGACTAAGATTGCCCCTCTTGGTTAACTTGCACCTGGATGTGCAAGGCAGGGGGAGAAGCAAGGGCTGCAGACCCCAAAGGATGGGAAAGGAATTGCCCTGCCAAAAACACAGTTCATGGACTGTCAGGAGTTTGGGCTTTTAAGATGGTGTTGCCTTGATTGAGAACTTCTACCTGAGAAGATAAGGGGTGAGTCCTCAATCTCCCTGTCCGCTGCTGCTGTTGAAGTTGCTGTCTTGAGTCCTGGAGCTGTGAAGGTAAGGCGTGGTTTAGGAGGTGGACAATGTAGACTAGGACAGATGGAATTTTTATCAAGTGGGTTTTCAGGACTCCCCTTCTGCAAAAAAGTGCTGCTAATGTCTTAAAGATCTCGAGAGAGCCACTCGAGGAACACAGTCAGTGTTGATCTGGACTAGCAACAGCTATCACAACTCTAGGATCTTCAAGTCACCTGTGATGCAAGATGTGGCATGTTCAAATCCGCGATATATTGCTGTCTGAATGTAAAGAGAAATAAATTCTATATTTCTAATGGGTCTTGTGTGGCGTTTATACTTTTCTCTATCTGTAAATAAAACAGACTGCCTGATAACTTAAAATTACAGTGATGGAAATTTCGGTCCCTGTGACATAAAGGACAAATGGTAGTGGAGCTCTTACCTGATTTCAGACCTGACCTTTTTCCTTTTCTTTTTTTCCCTCCTCAGAAAGACCATGTATGACTTAGTGTTTATCATTTCTAGAGCAGGAGAGACTCATGCAGGCTGAACCTGAAATGACAGCATGAAGTCACCTTAGGGACACTCAATGAAACTGGAAAACAGGTACAAGCTTTTAAATTTGTAACAGAAAGGGTTCATCTAAGTGATTTTTTTTCCTACAGCAAGGAGATTTTCAGTTTAATACGGGGGGGGGGGGGCGGAATTAAATGCTGTTCCACAGCTGATGAAGTTTAAAAGTAGTCTTCCCAAAAAGGGTGCGTTTTCTGGTTTATCCCTCAGTCAATGCACTTACCAAGGACAAATAGGTTGTTAATTGATTAGTTTATGAATATATTCTATGAATATGCTAAATATGCGTTCAGTATATCATACTGTGTCTAGGAAATCTAGCTTGTTGAAGGTGTGTGACGTGGGAAGAAAACATGGGGAAGGGATTCTTAGGGAAACATGTTTATGTTTAACATGACAACCCTTGAAGAACAAGCTTGTTTATAGGAAAAGAGTTAAAAGTGGTAAGATAAGTGAGATGCAGCAAAGGTTTTTCCTTTTGCTTAATGTGAATTAGTTCACTTTTACACTCTTAGATATATTTATTAAGATGAGCTGCTCGTGTAAGATTTGGGCTAATGAAGGTGTGTGTCATCATTTATGGATTTGAACTGAGAGCTTGAGCTTTCCTGGATTGCACCCAGGGTGGGAAGCTTTGTAAGGACAACTTAACCGTTTAAAAACACACCTGCCTTGTGTGCACGTGCATACATTAAAAAAAAGCCATTTAAGACATTTAAAAACATATTATGTATAAATACTAGTGTGTATGTGTGTATATGTATCTTTTTCTTCCGTGGTGTACTTTGTGATGAATTCCTTTGTATGTGGAACAAGAGCTGTGTTGGTCAAGGTTTAAATACGTGAGTCCAAAGAGAATCCTCACTTGGTTTATGGGTGATGTCCTGTTTTTTTGTTCCTGCTGTTGGAGTTAATCAGCAGTTGAGCTGCAGTGGTCTTTGAAACGTTTGCTGCTGGCTGGCACACCCCGTGAGGCGCAGGCTTTCCAGCAACAGGTTTCTGAGCTTTGGGAAAAGTGTGAAAGGCTGCATTTTGCTTCTTGCGTAGGGCAAAACTGCGTTTTTAAGGCAAAATCCCTCTGAAGTCTAAAGATGATGACAAGGTAGTACAATGAAAAGTCTGCAAGCCAAAAGAAGTCCAGTGGCTATCCTTTATTTTTTTAGGATCTTCTTCAACAGATTTATTAATAGCCCCTACTGAACTCATTGTTCAACAAGATCTGCCTTATTTGTGTGAGAGTTTATACAGAAAACAGGTATATTAGCTGTACGAGTGGCACCTAGGACTGCATGAGCAGAGTTACATGTGTGGCTCTGAGTAGCAGCACCACTCAGTTCTTCATTGCTGCATGACCCGAGATGTGGGCACACTGATTAAGCTGCTGAGTTTTCTTGGAACTGCTGTTGCTTCTACACTTTACGAAGCACAATGTTGGATTGTTCCTTGTTTTGATTCCTGGCAAGACTTGGTGTGGTTTTGGTCTTGCTTCCGTAGTCTTCTCGTAGTTCCGAAAATGTTGTGTCCAGGGAGGCGGTGGTTCCTGCTGATAGACCCTCCTGGGTGAGAAACAGATGATGTTTTCTCTCTTTTTGTAGTTATCTATTATTTTCTAAAGAAACTGAAATGTCATCTTGCCTCCTGG
>JANHGA010009731.1:15578-32254 GCA_027560355.1 Halcyon chelicuti
TGCATGAGCAGAGTTACATGTGTGGCTCTGAGTAGCGGCACCACTCAGTTCTTCATTGCTGCATGACCCGAGATGTGGGCACACTGATTAAGCTGCTGAGTTTGCTTGGACCTGCTGTTGCTCCTACACTTTACGAAGCACAATGTTGGCTTGTTCCTTGTTTTAATTCCTGGCAAGACTTGGTGTGGTTTTGGTCTTGCTTCCATAGTCTTCTCGTAGTTCGGAAAATGTTGTGTCCAGGGAGGCTGTGGAGCGGTGGTTCCTGCTGATAGACCCTCCTGGGTGATAGCCCAAAGTTGTTAGGGATGCGAGATCGATGTTCTTCGAGTTGTTTGGAAATGAGGATTAACTTCAGCGAAGTGTTTTTATAAGGCAGTGGTGTATACCACAATGGCTAGTAGGAGGACAGTGAGGATATCTCTTGCTTCAATGCCAGTTAAGCAACTCTCTTCTTACTTCTACCTTTCCCAGGCTTTTCGTACAATTTTTGCTATTCCCCCTGCCAGATCTGGGCGATGTTGCAGCTGAATTGGGTTGGATCAGCAGAGACCAAGAAATCCACGCAGCACTTGGAAGTCTTAGTTTGTAGTGCTGGGCGTGTAGGGAATTGATTCTTATTTACAACCTAAGTACATTTTTTTTTGCTTTCATTTAGAGGAAGACATCTGAGTTTAGAGAAGGGGTGGTGCCTTTCAAGCTCTGACAAAAGATTTATGCTCCTCACTGACTTTGGGCAGAAAAACCCCAGGTAGTTGGTTTTCAAGATGATGGAAACCAATTGGAATGTCATGAATTCTTTTGACATGGCTGAAGTCTACATGCTCTTTCTACCTTGAGGAGAGTGTGGGTAGCAAAGGATTCTGTTTGTACCCTGTTAAATTGCTCTGCCCTGCGTACATTACACGTACGCAGGCTGCCGTTGTAGAAAACTCATGCTTGACATTGAAGGAGACTTCAGGAAAATACTCAAGAGTCCTTGGAAACTTGGGATGAAAAACTCAGTATTGGCTTTGGAAGCTCCTGGGCCCAAATCTGAATTGTTTCACCTTGAAATTTAACCTACTTAAAAATGCCTTTGTCCTGTCCACTGCTGGACTGAGGATAGAGGGTTCTGGTCAAGATTTACATCTCGTAAGGTTCAGACAGGGCTAGTCCAAGTCCTTCTAGATGGCAGCCGTCCCTCAGGAGTGTCAACTGCACTGCTCAGTGGTTGCTCAGGGAGCATTTGATCTGTCACTGAAGATGTTATTAAACAGTACTGGTCCCAGTATGGCCCACTGAAGAACACTGCTTGGAGCACAGAGATAGGCTGGCATGTGCTGCAAAACACCAGTCTCACCTCAGCCACATGTGAGCTGGACTGGGAAGCTGCTAAAAAAGTCTTGGGGGGTTTTTTTGGGTACTTATTTGGGTGACAAACCAGCTGTTGAAGCTGAACAGTGACTCTTTTATAGCTCTGCTCCTTGCCACTGCTGCTCCTGAAGAACCTGGCCGTGCCACTTCCCGCTCGGATTTGTTCCCATCCAGAATGCTTGGGGATTTTTTGGTTGATTGGTTTGGTTTGTTGGTGGGTTTTTTCTTCTCTGGAATGAACATCATAAAAAAAAAAAGGCAGAGAAGTGACCTCCAAGAGTCAAGATACAGACTCCAATGATTGTTCACTGTCTCCATCTTTTTATGACATTTCACGAGGCTGCTTTTTTTGCCCTGATTTGCTGGGTAAAATCTATACAAATGAAATTCCTGCTCAGTCAGTAAATAATAATGAGAAGGTAAATTCATTTTCCAGAGAAGCCAGTGCATGTGAGACATCATCTGGAATGATGGGGATTGTTTTTAATCATTTTTTTTTGCATAGATCATGAAGCTATTAGTCTTTCAATATTAATATCTGGCTTTTAGGCTCTATAATGGTTTGTGTGACCTCTTCTTACCCTTTGCCTAATAAGAAAAATGATGCTCTTCTGAAATACAAGACGGGATAGTTCCCTGGATAAGAGTGATACTTGTGTTTAATAGGATGGGATGGGCAAGTGCTTGGCTCAGTTTCCCAAGCTGAAGGATGGTGGTTGGGCCACCTTTGGGGCAGGAGGTTCTGGAGTTGCCCAAACTTCAGTGGGGCTGCCCTGCAATGTGGGAAGGAGGCACAGAGAAATCTCCCTGCTATAGCTCTTCCTATTTCTAACCCATGGGCTGGACTTTGTGCAATTTTTTCCCCTCACAGACCAGTTGATGTGTTCACAGCCTGTTTTGGAGACATCACTTGGTAAGGATTTCTGTTTCGGAGTGAGCGTCAGAGGTGAATAACCCTTAACTTCTGTGAATTGCTCTGACCTGGGATGTCTTGATGCTATTCCACTGGTCTAGCTGGGTTCATTTTGCTGGAGTCAGGTCAGTTTGAAACAAGAATGCATCTTAGGAGTGAGGTTTTTAGCTATAATACATACCCTGTCTTAGTACTTAAGCTTTTAAGTTCTGTTAATTCCAGAGTTGCCTCCTTTAAAAGAAAATGCACAAACCTAAAGGAAATTTGCTTTTAAAACCTTGAGGCTGTTGCCTTAATCCAGCCACATTCTGAATAGGTTGCAGGAAAGAGACTTCCCTGCCAAGCGATCCTGTCTTTCAGCTGATGGCTGCAAAAAGGTTTATTGAGTTGTGTGTTGGATTGGTTTTGTTGGTGTGGGGTTTTGTCTTTTGTTTTCTTTGTGGTTCTTGTTTGGTGTTTTGGTTTTTGGTTTCCTTTTTTGGGGGTTCTGTGTGTGTATTTGGTTTTTTTTGTTGTTTATTTCCAAGTAAAGTTTTTATGCAGTGAATTGGCTGGAGGGTGTAACTTGTAACCTTCTCTTTCTACAAAACAGAAGGAACATTCCAGCTTTGGGTAGCAAAGAGGGTTTTGGGGCTGAGCTGGTGCTGAGCTAGGATGGGAGCAAGGGACTCGTGCCCTTCAAGTCACTCTTCCTTGATGCTCTTGGAGTTTTTAATTCAAGGGGATTCTTCCCAGGGCACTGCCACCTTTGAGGCCCTGCCTTGGCGTTAGGCTAGACATGCCAAGACCTCCTGCCTCTGAACTGACGTGTTGACATGAGTCAGAGCTGTACTGAACTGAACGAGGGTGGGTTTTTATGCTTTGCTCATCAGGGCTTCCTATCTTCTGTCATGTGTTTGCTGCAAGCTAGGTTTTGTTTGGCCTTGTTTTTAAAGGGTCTCTGGGCAATTTCATGCCTGGTGTTTACTGGTTTTTTCCTTGTCAAAAGCAAGGCACGAGTTTGCTGCTGAAGGATGATGTCTGTATGTACTTTCAGGTTTGTTTTGCTCCTATTTCTTGCCCACGGGCTCGATCTCTCCACCTCCCGTTCCCATATAGCAGCCAATCACTGTCTTCTGCAGTTAGTTACGAAGAAAGAGATGAGATTAGCCCTGTGTTCTCCTCACCTCATCCTAGGCTAAGGGATTAGTCCAGATGCTCGACAGCATTGCATCGAGTGAGCACGGTGGTGGAGTGCCAGCCCACGCGGGGACTGCTGCTAGCACCAAACAACCCTCACGTGCCACGCTCTTCACTTTCTTCCTCGTGCTTCATCCCGTGCAATGGTTCCACTTAATTATTGCACTGCGGAAGTGGGCTGCCTGGGCAGGGATTAATCCTTTCCAAGAACTGTCATCAGACTTACTCTTGTGCCCTGGCCTCCTAATGCTGGGTTCATGCTTAGGAGAAGGGATGGGAATTCAGAAGTGTGGTCTCTTGTCAGCACCAGGCATTTCTTCCTGGTCTTGCTCGATGATGATGATGATACCTGTTAGGGAGGGAGAGGAAGGACCTTTCTTAGTAGGTAGTCAGTCCCAAGTCAATCCATATGAACAAACTAGCAATCAACTGAAGTCCCAGAGTCTCCGGTTTATTTACCTGGGCTGGCTTAAGGTAAAAGTTAAAACAGTTTTGTTTCTGGTTTTGGGGAGGGGTTGGGGAGTGAGGGAGGGTACTTGGGCTTCTAGGGTTGTTAAATGCCTGGTGGGTATTAGGTGCTGTCTTGGAATGCCAAAAAGCCCTTGCATCTTAATCTTCAGGGGCCAAAAGATTACTGGAAATTGTCCTTGACACCTTGAGAAAGGTAGTGCCCCGAATGGAAGTCTTAAAAAGCTCAGAAGCAGCAGAAGCTGGGACTAGTTCTGTGAAGCTCTGCTTAACACATGAATTAAAAAGACTTAGAGTTACGGCTTTTGAAATAACATGCTGCTTAGAAGATGCAGTGCTCAAGCCAGACTGTATCCTTAGTTTGTACTTGGTACCTTCTGGAGCTGTGCTGGGCAGTCGAATGACGGTCTCTTCACACACCAAAGGTGGCAAAACCTTTGTTTGTGCTCAGTCTTGAGACATCCTGATGAGTTTGAGTGTGTTTTGGTCGGGATTCCCCTGTCCTCTAACTTCAGTCAGTACAGGATTGACTGTGCTTCACAAGAGCTCAAAATAATCCTTGAGGATGGCAGCAGTGTTTGCCTTCCATCCCACTCCTCCCTGGAAATCATCTGCACTCCCTTCTCCCTTGAAGGAAACTCATGAGGGAGTTGATAGTCATCGCTGTCTCGGTGCTAGGATTTCCAGTTTCCACAGACACGTTGATTTCTGGTGCTGAAGTGACTTGAACAGGGTGTTCTTGCCGTATTTGCAGAGCTTTTTTTGCAGCGCGTGCAAGAGGAATGAGGTTTGTGTGGTGGGCAAAGGCTGGGAGTTAACTCCTACCCAGTGTCATCGCCATCGTGTTGCTCTGCGGAGGAAAGCTGAAGGTTAGATGCGCGTCTGCACTTAATAACCAGCCTGTCTTAATTAATCACCACTGCAGGGGCCATCTCCAGTGGCCGAAATTAAGGCACGCTGTTACTTAGTTTAAATTACCATTATCGTTTTTATATAATAATCAGCCTCTGGCATAGCTACAGTTCTGCCAAATGATTTTCACATCCTTTTTAACTGCGTATACTCCTCGTTTTAGGTTCTTCTCAGGTACTGCCTCTTCTAGCAGGGCATTGGCAGTCAGGGTCTGGCGTTTTTGTAATATGTATGTGTATTTATCTATCTATATGTGTGTGTTTCAAGCTCCACTTGCTGATCTGCTGCCTATTTTACACAGCCTAGAACCCTGCCAGAATCCATTGGCACAATCCGAGTGCATGAACTATCCAGGCATCCCACGTGGTCTCAAGTTCTGTGCCAGTGATACTCAGATTCCTAATTTACACTGGAATCTTTTGAGTATATAGAGTAAGCCCCACCTCCCCCCCTAAAGCCCCAACCCCACCATTGTGTGCCCCAATAATGTAGAGATGGCAGAGGTCCCACCTTTATTGTAGAAGATCAGATAGAAATCAGATGGAGAAATCAGATGGAGATTTTCATGCTCATCTAATATTTTCAGTTCTCCAAGTTAGACACGTACAGCATTTAAGTTGGAAGTTGTTGGTTTTTTTCTTTAAATGGCAAAAATGCGAACGTCTGGGTCTAGCTTGGAAGTCAGAGTTTGCAAATATGCCAAGGGAGTGAGGGTCAGCTATGTTTGGAGCAGTTGCACCCCCAGGTTTGGCTTCACGTGGGTATGTGTGTCCAGATTCAGTGTTAAAAGCAGTAATGGTTTTTTATCCATACTTCAAATACAGAATAATAAACCTCCTTTTTCAGGTGCTTAAAAGCCCCCCCACCTACATACGACTAACAGGAAAACAAACAATGAAAGAAAAAACCAACCCCAAATGCCAAGCCCTCAAACGTGCGCAACTCAAGAGCTATGACGTTGGAGTTCTGATGCCACCAACAAAACTGGAGGCACCCTGGTCTTGCAGAAGTCACAGATTTGGTTTTAAGTCATAAAGTAAGTTTTAGGTAAGCAGTGGAACCATGAGGCTGTCTATAAAGCTGAGGGTAGAGTCCCAGTCCGTGGGCAAAAAGGCCCCGTGCAGGAGACTTCGGGCCCAAAAAACGTACTTGGACAGAGCACTGGGAAGCTCAGTCACTCCGGGTGAGTCCTTGGAAAGAACAAGCCTATTTGTTGTGGGAAAATTGGTTGGGATGATCAGGACCCATCAGGACCAGGGTTTTGTGGGTGTATGGGGTTGGTTTTCCTGCTCTGCACGCTGCAAAGGTGAGCGTCCCGGGGTATGGTGAGCTGTGGAGCAGCGCCGGGGCAAAAAAGCTTCACCTTGAAAGGGTTCAGGAAAACTTCTGTTCAGGAAACTTGTGTTTCCAGACAGCTCTGGAGCTTGCGTAGCAGGCGTGAAAATGTTGGCAGACTTTTCCTTGACGTTTTGAATTGTCTAAGGGAAGAGGACAGAGCTTCCTGAAATGCTACGGTTCTGGTTTTTGGGGCTGTTATCTGTTACTGTCTATATTGGTAGCCAGAAATGGGTTCTGGAGACTCGGAGCTCTCAGTTGTCATTTGAGATGGCAAGACGTAGGTGGCAGCTGGGTGAAATAACATCCTCGTAATGAAACTTTGTGCTTCTTGAAAGTGCCTTTTCATCTTTTTGTTCCTACCGCCCCTGGATCTGTTCCTGTGTGGGCTGCCCTGGGTGACCCTGCTCTGGCAGGGGGGTTGGACTCGAGGATCTCCAGAGGTCCCTTCCAGCCCCCACCATTCTGTGATCTTGGGGTAAGATAAAAAGAAGGTAGGATCACTTGGTGCTTTGCATGTGACATTTCTTGTAACTAGCCTGGGATCTGCTTTTGGTTTTTTCCCCGTGGAATCTTCCTCTGTAAAGCTGAGATGGTTCCTTATAAAATACCTTTTCCCAATAAAAAAGTGACTGGGTTCACCACACCACGAGACAATGAGCAGTGCTTTGTGTCTGAATGTTTCTAAGGAGCGAATTAACCGCTGGGCTGCCTGGACCTGCAGTTTCTGAGTAGGAAGCTGAGGAAGAGCTTCTCTTGGGCACTTTTGGGCTCTGCTCCTTTTGCATCCCTTTGGAAGGAGTTGGAAAGGAGCTGGTGGTTCACAGCACGAGCAGCTAGGGGCCAGCACCAGCTCACGTTTGCGTTGCCCGGACAAGTGTCTTCCTCAGCAGTGCCCCAAGAGCCAGCAGCTCAGGCTGTGTGGGCAATGATTTGCATACTCTTAACGAGATGGGCTGTAATTGGGCTTCATTGATTTGGTTTTCATTGAGCTAAAATAGAGTCAGAGCTTCTTAGGCAAGGAGAGATTGATTTGTGGTAGGATTCAGGACTATTCAGTTGAAGAAATAATTATCTTCTTACTTGGTAATTGTCAGGGTCTGAGTTTACTCTTACCTTTCGCGGAGATGCTGCTGAATTTCCTCTCCTTTGGAAAGCTCTGGTGCCAGCGTATGGAAGGTAGTTCACAGGGAATACTCAGCTTGTTTCTTTCTCTATCCCTTCATTTCACCTTGTATATCCATATGCATGCTGTTCTTCTTTCCTGTTGTTAATTAATCAGCTCCATTCCCTGGCAGTTCCCCTTTGAACTGATTCCAAGCAAACACCTATTTAACCAAAAGCTGGAAAACAGAAGCAAAAAAACCCCCAACAATTGCTTAATTAAGAAAATTTGAATGGTTGTTAGCATTCTTATGAGAGTATTTTTTAAGTCAAGCTCTTGCCCAAATGAAATGCTGTCCGTGGTTGTGTGAGTGAGTTATGGCCTGGCTGAACCTGGCAGGGTACTTGTCCTTCCTTGTGCTTTTCTTACCAAGTATCCTGTTAATTAAACATTAGCACCGTGTGAGCAGTCAGTGCTGTGCAGCGGGAGCTGTTTCAGCAGAGCTGGAAGCAAGGTTACGATGGCCGCGTACAGCAAAGTTAGCATTGGCACAGAGGTAACAAAGGTGATGTTTAGTACGGGTTGGGGTTTTTTCCTCTTCTTATCTTGTGCTTGCAGCATAATACAGTGGCACATGTTTGCTAGTGCTTTTGAAGTGGTGGATCTTACTAAAAATAAGTTAAAACGCTAATGAATTGAGAGCGAGCGGTTCCTGTGCTGCTGCCAGGATTGTGGTGCTCAGTAAATACCTCGCAGCAAGCAAGTAAATGACAAAGGAACTTCCTGGAGGAACAACAAATGCAAGAGATCATTCTTGGTAACAAATTAGTTCTTAAGTAGAAGGGTCTTCCAGCAGCTTCACCAGATGAAGTCGCCTGGCTCCATGAAGCGGACGCAATTGCCAATCCATAAGTAGGACGCAACCCCTGAGTGGCTTCAAGTTCTTTGCAGTAGGCGAGTGGGAAAACCAGAAGGGAAAAGGACTGAAAAAAGCCCCAAACCAATATGGGATGAGGTTGAGGTGACCACCGACTCTAAGTGGAGGACCAAGTCTAACACTGAGGGGAAGCATCCAGCCACTCTAGTCTAGTCAAAGTGTGTAGGCTGTCTCCTGCCCGCTGTGCTGGAAGAGAAGCAGCATTACTGCAACAGTTGTGCCTCTAGAACCCTTGGCTGATGTTGTTGTTGATGGAGAAGGTGCTTCTAGACCCTTAGCTTGGATATGTTCAGAGGGGGGCAGTTTGCTCTGGGAATGCTACCTCTTGGTGGGACAGCTGGTGGAAATGTTACGGAAACTGGAAAGTAATTCAGAAAAAAAGGCAAAGTTCCTTTTCTTATGTGTGTCACAAGGAATAATTTGATTTGGAAGGATCTTGGCAAAATTACTGTCTTGCAACTCAAATGTGTTAAGGTTGCTCCTTTCTTCCTTTTTCATTTCCAAGCAAAAGCAGGAGGAGAAACACTTGGATATGCAGAAAAATCTTTCTCCTGCTTATCAGCTTCCCTCAAAGTGATGAAAAGATAGAATGTAGATTCTGAGCTGTTTTTCATCTTGACAGAAGAAAGGTGGGGTTTTACAGCAGATTTCTTTAGCAGTTTGGGGAATGTCATTCCTACTGGTTTACATTTTCCAGGTGTGAGCGAGCTTCTTTAGTCCTCCTGAATGGAAGGAACTCCTGCAGAGAGAGGGAAGGGATGGGAGGCAAGGCAGCTGATCCCTGAGTGGACTTTGAATGCCATCCTACATCTGAAAAGTTTCTAAAACTGTGGCGAAGTCGCAGCTAGATAACCATTAGGTAGGATCCAGGGCACTTGGGAGGTTGTGCAAGCTCTCCTGTTGGGCTGAGTAGCCATCTCCAGATGGTGTGTGCAACTCCTTCTCCAAGCCCTGCTGCCCCTGCAGATCTCTGAGCTGTCTGCTCCCCAGCACTGAAAACACTCTTGTTTTCTTGCTTGCTGCCACAATTTTTGGTTAAATCACCTTTGCCCCCAGGTAGTGCTTAAGGACTGAACATACCAACCCACCACCACCACACCTTGCTCTGGGGTGAAGGGTCCCAGACCCTTTGGCTATGCAGCAGTGTTAGGAGCTGGGCTTTGATTGGGGTGCAAGTAACGTGGGAGGCCTTGGACATCAGAGTCTGAAGGAAAAGAGGTTTTGGGGGCAAACGGAAGTAGGAGGAGAAAATTGAGTGACCTTAGGGTGGTAAATCAAGGTCTCTGCTGACCAGCATGTTCCTTTGAATTGGACACTCCCACTACATCCTTCAAGGTACTCTCTGGTTGGCAGTGGCTTGTCTCTAAGTAATGCTTGGTGTTACTTTGGATGGTCCTGTTTTGAGAGGTTAATGCAACAAGCTTCACCTTTTCCATGGAGTTCTCTCCTCTTCTGCCTCTCCTCTTCTTCCCTGCTTTGAGGACCAGAGATGCATTGCATTGGTTTTTTTTTCCCCTGCAGAATCTTCCTCTGTAAAATCGAGATGCTTCATTGTAAAACACCTTTTTCAAAGGAACGACAAAAAAGTGAATGGGAGCATCACAGCACGAGGCATCTAACAGCACTTTGTGTCGGACTGCTTTCTGGTAGGGAGTTAATGCCTGTACCTAATGATTTCTGTGATCTGTGCTGCTATCTCGCTTCTTGCTCTGCATCAGAGGGCACAGGTCATTTCAGAGCAGGGAAGGCAGGAGCTGGGATATGTTGCTCGGGTGCTTTCTAGCCTTTTCACACCAGAAAGCTGAAGGTTCTTCCTGCCTATGTTCAGTTTACCGAAGCTTTCCTCACTGCGTATGCGTCTCTTGGGTTGGATTCTTCTCTGTTTCTGCCTTGGGACGGAGGGAACCCTGAGGGCAGACCAGTGCATTTGTAAAAGGGAGCTGGTTTTGTCACTATTGGGAAAAGAACCTGAATTACAAGTGCTTGGTAAGAGTTTTCCCTTTGCCTTCACCGAAAGCAGGATGAGGTTTGACACCTCTTTCAGATGAAACGTGTATTTACAGGCCTCTCAAACGTCACGTGTTGAAGGTGAACCAGAGCTTCAAAGGCTTGTCCTTTCTACGAGGCTGATTGCCTTGAAAAATGAAGAATTTTCTATGCTGATATGCTCTGGATAATGAACGATCAGCTTAGGAGGAGATGAGCACCTTGGGGGTTGTAAGCATTATTGGACTGCCTACCCTGGAGCTTCAGCTATTGCATTGGAAAGATAATGAATGATTAATTGATCTCATACTTTGTACTTAACTTAATGGGTAGCAGCGCTTTGGCCGCCGTGGCTGCTGTAGCAACTTAGCCTTGGAGGATATACTCCTCCTGAGGCAAAAAAAATAAAGACAAAGTGGCGTAGGATGAGGAACAGTGTCACCTCACTGTCCCACTCTTGGGTAAAATGGGAGTAAGGGGAAGAGCTGGGAAAAAGGGGCTGCAGTGAGAGTGCTGCCAGCTGGGAAGATGTGGAAACTCCCTCTTGTCTGGAGAGAGGAGCTTCCACTGCATCTTTCTCCCTTTACCAGCTGAGACCTCATTTTTTTCCTCTCTGTCACCAGTAAATCCCTATTTTCCACCACTCTTTGGGGGGGCATTTAAAATAACTTGCCAGGTGTGGAGGGAGCCCTGGCAGCCGTGCAGCTCTCATCTTGTGTGCGACAAGGGAGAGTCACGATCACACTTTGCCTCGCAGCCTGCCAGAAACCATCCCGTGTTCGTTTCGCAAAGCGGAAGGAAAATGCTCTGCGGCCCCTTGCCGTAAACCAGGCAACAAGCTGTACAACTCCACTGCCTTTCCTCCTTCCTGATGAAAGGAGAAAGCTCCTATAATGACTTGCATCACAATAAGATGCAGGAAGAGATGCTTTCTGGGGAGTTCACCCAGCCCCTTGTTGGCTGAACCTTCATCTCGATGGAGGTGGTGGGTGGTGGTAGCATCAAATGCTGAGAAGACAAAGAGGTCTGCCCAGAGGTATCAGTGAGACTGTTTCTGCTCTTTCAACTTAGAAATAATTGGTGCTATGAGTGGGAAGGAGTACAAGTGAATACAGTATGGTATATGGAGGTTATGCTAATCTTGGTATGAAGAGTCCATATATGTTAA
The DNA here is from genome assembly GCA_027560355.1 of Halcyon chelicuti. NCBI lineage: Eukaryota > Metazoa > Chordata > Aves > Coraciiformes > Alcedinidae > Halcyon > Halcyon chelicuti. Next base: position 26,935 of record JANHGA010009731.1, read on the forward strand.
TAATGATCAAATAAACTAGCTCACAAATAACTATTGTGAGTAACAGTCATCTCCACAGTGCTTTCCACCCAGATGCTCCAAAATGCCCTAGGAACCTTTGTAAATCACAGCAAGATGAGGTAAAACTCTGCCTGGCATAGGCAGTGGTGGGGGCAAAGCAATCTGGGGTCTTAATGACTTGAAAGTGTTGGGTGAGCAAAGGTGAGTTGTCCTGAGGAGATTTGGGGTTTCTTGGTTGGGTCTGAGGCATGAAAATGAGGAGTTTCTCCAACTGCAGCCAAAACTCAGTATCTCTGCCCAGAGCAACTCCTCCTCCATACCGTCTTTGGCACGCGAGGTGCCCTCAGAAGACAGCAAATACTGCCTATCTCCTAGCAGGAACGTGTGAAACATCTTCTAAGCTGCTGTTCTAATTTGTTTCTACTCCAGTGAACTCTTTTAACGGCATGTCTTGTCTCGTGAAATGACGAAGGCTTTCCAATTTATTGAAACAGTGGTTCTATAAACAATACGTTCCAGCAACTCGTTGTACTGATAGATCATCATCAACCTTCGTAGTGAGTGGGAGAGAGAGAGGGCTGGTTTGGGCTCCATTGAGAGCAGTTGTAGATTTTTATCTGGAACAGATTTTATTGAAATTGCAACAAACTTTATAAAGCCCGATACACGCTTCATTAAGGGAACATTACCTTACAATTATGATTAATTAGATTAAACTTCCAAAAGGGTGTTATTTGCTCAAATCAAAAGGGTGGCGGGGAAGAATGATGGATGGTGAAAGAGTGTGATAAATGAAGAAAGCAGCTGAACTAAATTGAATGTGTATTCATCCGTTTTCACTTCATAACTAATGATAAATTGAGCATGTCACGTTTAACAATACACGCCTGAGCTTAAGCACAGTCCCAGCTCCTGGACTCTAATGTCTTTTGTCAGGTAGCTGCATTCGAGGGACGTGCTGTTTTGTTTGGAGAAACCCACGCAGTTCATTATCTGTTTGTCCCTGCAGCTAAAATCACAGATGAAAGCCCGTGCTCTCTCTCGCTCTTGAAATAAAACCCTGGGCTTCTCAATTAGGATAGAGGTGTTTCGGAAGCGGAGTCTTGACTGCAAAGCCTTCATGTGACTCCAAAGGCAAGTAACGTATTGGAAGCTGACAAGGATGGTTTGGGGTAATTGGGAACCTGAACGAGCCTGCGAGGGTCAGAGGTTGACTCAGGGGCTCACAACCACCTCAAAAGATGCTCTTGAGAACCAGCTGAAGTGTCTGAATTTGGCCCGAGAGACTCAGGGACTTTGTAGGGGGCAGGGGCTGGGTGCCTCGGGGTGGTTTTGCAAGCTTCTCAACTTGCACTGCCTTTTCTTTTGGGTTAATTGTTCTTTTTCTTCTGCTGGTCCCTCTCGAAAGCAGGTAATGGGCGGTTCTGTCTCGGTTAAAATAGGATGAGAGCAACGAGTGTGTGCTGGGGAGAGGATCTTAACTTTTGTTATCCTCAAAACCCAAACAGAAAACCACTTTATTCTGGCATCTCTCAAAGTTTTGGTCAGCATTTCATACCAGAAACTTTTTATTGGGACTTCATTGTTCCATTCCTCTTCCAGAACTGTTCGATGATCAGGGATTGAGCCGCTGAGCTACACCACAGATGAATTTTGGGCAGGAGGTGTTCAGCCTTTCCAGGAATGGTTGAGCTGTGATCCTGCAAATCCCTGTGTGCTGTAGACTGAAGAGTGAGGAAAGGTGGTTGTGTAGTTTTAAGGAGTGATAGGAAGCGACTGCAGAAGGCGTGAAATAATAGCTGTGGTCTTCCGAAACTGGAATGGAAGGAGGTCCTCCACTCCTTAAGAGTACGGGACATAAAGAGATGTGCTGGAAACTGGTAACGAACAAAACTGGTGAGCTGAGGAGGGGCATAAACATCACGTGTGTCATGTAGCCGAAGAGTGCAGGGTAAGGGCAGTTTGTTGAGTCTCTCGGGTACCTGGGAAGGGGTTTCTCGTTGCTCTAGTGCAGGATGGGAGACCCCTTTTGCTCCCTGTGCTGTTCCTAAACTGTCACGTGTGCCCTGCTTGCCAGCAAGTTATCTTGACGTGGGATGTGCACTCTGTGCCTTGTCCTCGTCCTGTGCTAGGAGCATCCTGTGGAGTTGGAATGCCGGCTATAGTTTTGAGCCTCTAAGTCAGACCAAACCTCATTCCTATACAGTGCTGCCTGTAGGACTGGTATGAAACAAGTTCTGGGCAATTAAAACTCACTAACTTTCTTAAGTATCTTAACTTTACCAGCCTCACTCATAACAGGAGGAAAGGAGTTTGCATGTAACAGGGAAGAAAAAACTCAAGACTGCCAAATAAAGGGAATCAAACTGCAATGTTAAACTTCTCAAGCAGTTTTAGTAATGACATCATTCCCCCCCAAGACTAATACCGGTGTTTTAAGTGGCCACAGTATGTACTCCAGCCCTGGTCTCGGGTGGCTGGGTGCTTTGCGGTCACGTGCCAGACGTCGCACTGGGATGGGATGGATGTGAGGAAGCTTCTGTGAAGTCATCTCTACTTTTTACTTTCTCTCTTTCCCAGGAATGCTGTAAAATGTCTTAGTCTGTTTGATTGAGGAGTGCAATAGAGAATTGCTTGATGTGTAAAAAAAACCCCAAAACTTATTTATGCCTGTAACCACGACTCATAAACCCAGAACCTGACTGCATCCAGCTCTTAAAGAGATATCCTTGGCTGTGATAACACATGGCACAGACTTGGCTCTAGCAGTCAGGTAGGATGCTGTTTAAATGATGGGCTTTGTAGAAAAAGTCATTCTACAGCTCATTACTGACAACAGAAGCTGAAGCAATGTTATGGAAGTCCTCTGAAAATGAGCTGGTTTATTTAACCCTCCCCCCATGAATGTGGTTGGGTGTGGGTTTTTACGTAGTGGACAAGTGAAGAATTAAGTTTGTGCTTGTGTTGTTTGTAATGCTCCTCAAACAGTAGGTTGTGGTCGCCACAGAGATATTTCTGATTGGGACCGCTTTGGTGTGCCACCGCTTTGGGGGGCCCGGTCGGAGACTCCTTGAAAGGAGATGGCTTTGAGTACGTTTCTGGACTTCAGGTTTCTCCAAGGCTTTGCAGTGTGAACTCCTCTACAATACAGGTATTGGAAGTGACCCCCTTCCTAAAAGGGAGCCTTTCGTCTTTATGTAGGCCACCCTTCCCCCATGGTTGGGTGGAAGGAGAAGGTGCAGAGACGACGCGGGTGTACGAATCATTAAAGTGAAATGTGAGTCATGTTCATTAAAGGCAAGCTAGCAGAATGTCTTTTATTAGTGGCTGCATAATGATTAGAGCTTCCTGTAATAATGATGATGGCGATTCTACTATATGAATTGAACATTCATTCTAAGTTAATTCACATCCTTTTAACTAATAAGTTATTTAAGGAGAAGGAAAAAAAAAAAAGGAAAAGCCCTTTTTAGCTCATAATTTGAATAGACTGGTTGGAAGAAAGCTTGAAATAGCAACCCTCCCTCTCTGCTGGGGAGATTCAAACATTAATCCGTATCTAGATTTTGTAGGGAAGGCATATTTTAAAACTTAATTATTCATAATTAATTGCATCTCTGTGAAATACTAGACCTTCTGCCCAGTGGAGGTTGTACGTGTGTTCGCTAGCAATATGTTCTTAGTCGAGGTGACAATCAAGAGCTTTATTTTGGTGTGGAATTATTTAAAGAGAATCATAGAATGGATTGGTTTGGAAGGGACCCAGTTCCAACCCCCCCTACAACACCTCCCACTAGAGCAGGTTGCTCAGAGCTCCATCCAGCTTGGCCTTAAAAACATCCAGGGATGGGATGGGGCTTCCACCACCTCTCTGGGCAACCTGTTCCAGTGTCTCACCACCTCATGGGGAAGAACTTCTTCCTAACATCTGGTCTGAATCTACCCACCTCTAGTTTTAATCCATTGGTTTTTGTTCTTCTGAGGCATGGCAGGGAGATGAATGGTCTACTGTTTGCCTTACAAACATCTCCACTTTGAGCAAGAACCCGTGGTCTCCAAATATTTTTCCCCAGGAGAAAAAAGACAATTAAAAAGAGGAAAGACTTCTTAGTTGTGTATAGGATATAAAAAATTTCAGACAGCGAGATGAAAGGGAGAGCAAAATGTGTGTTAAATCTTGAAGGAAAAACTTTGGTGGTGGCAGCAGTGGCTTTGCTCTCTCAGCAGGGAGGAAAACCCGTGATGAAAGCTGTTTAAAGATAGCCTGGGAAGGTAGTAAAAAAACCAGGCATATAAACTGGCCCAGCTGACTGGAAGAGGAATACAAGAAGTTAATTGACCTTCAATTAAAGTGCTTTCAGCTTCAGTCAGTCTGGAGATCTGGACCCATGAGCACGTTGAGGACTTGAGAAGTTGAGATCCATCGATGGTGATTTTGGTGTGTTTGCAAATTTGCCCGAACAATGCGAGGTCTTTGTGTTAAGGTGGATTTTTCTCGTCATTTTATTCAATCCCTTCGCCTTGCGGTTGGAATGGGTACGTCAAAGACAAGCTTTGTCCTAGTGAAGTATAAAGACGGTGCGGAATGCCTCGGGGTTTGGGTTGTGAGTGCTGCTTAGAAGAACAACTGAATTCTGACTATGATTTCTGATTAGAGGGTTACACCTATTAAAATATTTCTTGCGTTGCCATACATTTCAAGAATCATCAAAACCTCATCTCTGAACGCTAGGAGAACCTGGAGGAATTCCAACTTGTGTGAACCGAGAGGTTCCAAGTGGAATTCAGATGAATGGAATTTGGTGTGAGCCTGGCTGATAGATCGCGATGCCTTTGTGCGCTCGAGTTCGTTGGTGTGTAACGGTCTTTACGGATCAGCTTGTGCAGAACTGCAAACATGTAGGAATTGTGAATGACTCCTCAGAATTTACTCTAGGTTGTGCTCATTTCTGATGAGTAGTCCAATCTGCAAAGCCCTTGGAGTCAATACTTACCTTCTGTTGCATAGAATCATTAAGGTTGGAAACGACCTTCAAGATCAAGTCCAACTATCTACTCAATATCATCAGGACCACTCAACCATCTCCTAAAGTGCCAAATCCAGAAGTCTTTTGAACCCCTCCAGGGATGGTGACTCCACCCCCTCCCTGGGCAGCCTGTCCCAAGGCCTCACCACTCTCTCAGTAAAAACTTTCCCCAATATCCAACCTAAACCTCCCCTGGAGCAACTTCAGCCCATTTCCTCTTGTCCTAATTTGAGTCATGGCAAGTATCTGCTTCCTTGCAAATTATTCACCTGATAGTGGCGGTGCGATGATTT
>JANHGA010009731.1:41100-78827 GCA_027560355.1 Halcyon chelicuti
ATTTCCCCTTGTCCTATCGTTACCAATTGGAGAGAAGAGACCAACACCTGCCTCTCTACAACCTCCTTTTAGGTAGTATAGTATGTATAATTCAAAATACATCTCAATGTATGTATAATTCAAACTAGATCTCAATATACGCATGATTCAAAAGAATTGCCTGAAATTGCGCGTGGTGCAAAAGAATTGCCTGAAATTCTGCAAACTTGTCTTAAAATCAGTGTTAGTTCTAAGTGATCTCTGACAGAAAGCATTTTACACGTGCAATTGTCTTCTGTGTAAAATAGGATAACTCAGTTTCAGCATGTGAGCTTCGCATCGCTGACTGGATGAGAGTAAAGCTTTGAATCAACTTCCCACGATGAATATTTATACTTGGGACTTAAAATGTTCATTTTATATCACATCAACCTAAAATGTCCTGTTTCTGCAAACGTTCCCCCAGAAGGAGGCATTTGTTTGGACGCGGCAGAAGCGTCTCAAAAAGAAGAAAGCTGGAAGAATTTTGAATGAAAATGTTAAAGTACGATACTCAGGTACAACACTCAGGTTGTACAATACTCGCTTTCCCCTCGTAAGGGTGCTGTTTGAGCCTGATCAATCAGATTGATAAGATCTTGCCAAATTCTTCCATCTTCAGATCGGGTTTTTAAGCCTGGCTCGAAAATGGCAAATATTTAGTACAAGATCAGTTGGGTAGGAAACCTTTTTTTGTGGTCCAAGGGCCTTGTAAAGGGTAGAAACAAGTCGTCTTTATTACTTGGGTGGGAAAATACAACAGCGTTTGTTAAGAGAAGCGGAAAAAATACAGGAGCACCTAAAATGATCTTTTGTGGGAGCTGTCAGGAAACTAAAATATGACCTGTGATTTCGACTAGATCTTTATTTTCCCCTCCCGCTATAATTAACTTTGTCTTTTGACAACTCCTTCTGAGGCATATATTAATTAAATATGGGCTAATGAATAGAGACAACTAGATCACCAGGGTATAAATCAATCGAGGGGTTCTGCTGATACCATAAACCACAAGAATGGAGTATTTGCAGTTAATAATAACATCAAAAGACTGTGATTGATTTGGAACTTAGCGATCCTTCCACATTCATTATTGTTTTATATAAAGCATAAAAACGAGTGGTGTTCTATGCAAAGACAAGATGATTTTTCTCCCCCGGGGTTCTTTGATCGTGGAGAAATCGTCATTGTTCATAGTTCAAGAAAATGGAGAGGGGTGGGGGAAGATCCTTCTGTGGTCACAGAGAAACCCTGGGACAAAGAACAGTTTCACTGTAATTATTCATATGCCTTCCGTGGAGACTTCGGGGCCAAGTTTTCTGGAGGTTTAAAATGCTGCTGCTTGCAATCCACTGAATTTTTACTCATTGATTTTCTTTTTTTTGTTCTTTTTTTTAATCTATCTGTACATATTTAACTTTCAGGTTGTGCCCATTTGCCAGTTTCTGCTCCACGGAGTCGAAGACCTTTCCCCTGTAAGTGATCGCAGATTTTCCTTTTCTTTTTTTTCCCCCCAGAAAAACAAAGCCATACGCTTAAGGATGCTTAAAGTATAGAAATGCTAATGAATTTTATCTCTCAGTGGTAACATTAAGGTCTAACTAGTGGATTTTCCCTGTGGTTGTCCCTCTTGCACAGGAAATCTGGAGCAAGGTGAGCTGTCTGTGGTATGACAGGAGTTGTTTTAGACAAACGCACGGGGATGAATATTTTTTCTGTATATACACACAAATATATATATACACATAAAAGAACCGTTGTGCGATAGCATTTGATGAGCACGGTGTGCCCCTGGCTTACACCACGCGCGCTCCTTACAAACTCAGTGTTTTCCACTTAAAATTTAGCGGGTGTGGAAAGTCGAGACGAGGGAACGTGGGGGTGGTTTGGTGCTGAATTCAGAACGTTTGATGGGAGAAGTCTTCGGGAAGAAAGATGAACTTCCCCCATCTCTTAACGATGCTGCGACGCTGTCAGGAGGGCCCAGGGAAAGGTTTTTAGCAGATAAATAGGGCTTTGGTCAAAGGCTTGTTACTATCTTTTGATAAACCTTTCAAACAAGTAATAAACTCGGAGAAAGGTGTTTCCAGAGCTGGAAATGTACGGGAGGAACTGTCCAATACACAGCAATATAAAAGGAGGATCAAAGACTCCAGGGGTGTTTTGATTTATCCTGGCTGCCGTGCACTTTGTCTACGTTTCCAAACCAGCTCATTTTTATTTCCCTTGCAGTTAGAATTGTGTGCATAGGGGAGCCGGCGTAACCCGCTGGAGCTTCTCTTCCCATGTCATCTCCTCTGAGTCCTGAAAGGAACCTGCAGATGGCTTCAAATCTTTCTAGGTCAGCATAAGCTGGTCTCCTAACACTTGGGTAAACAACCCTACAAGTTAAGCTCAAGCACAGGAAGATCCACCTCAACATGAGGAAGAACTTCCTGCCTGTCAGGGTTGTAGAGCATTGGAATAGAGTCTCCAGAGAGGTTGGGGAGTCTCCTTCTCTGGAGACTTTCAAGACCTATCTGGATGCATTTGTGTCATCTGCTCTAGTTGTGTCCTGCTCTGACAGGGGGGTTGGACTCGATGATCTTCAGAGGTCCCTTCCAACCCCCACCACTCCGTGAGTCTGAACCCTCAGTGCTGTGCGGAAATTTGCTGCGAAGGGCGTTGCGTAGTTTCAACATAAAATATCTGGTTTTATTTGCTGAGGCTTTGGGCCCATTTTAATACTGCAGTGCTGGCATTTTAAGTGTGTTTTTGTGAGGCCCCTGGAGCGCTGTCGCGGACAGGCACCCTATAAATAACATTTATTGTTATTATCATTGTATGTCGTCTTCACTCTGTTTTGCTACCATTAATAAACCATTCAGGCAATGTTGTTGTAATGTATAATATTAGCAGCAGCCTCCTCGGGGAGACATAGAACTGGGTACTTAATATTCTAGCTGCTTCCTGGGCCATCTCTCCACAGGGGCAGAAGCTCCGGCGTGTTCAAAGTTCAATAGATATATAACAAAAAAAAAAAAGATGGGCCGGCTGCGCGAAGATCGCGGCGTCTTCACAACGCGCCGCGCGGTAACTCACCCTGTGGCCCCTGCTGTCCAAATTCTGCTACGCTAGATAGTAGTAAATTAGGGAAATGGCCGGGGAGTTTGGGGAAGGCTGTTTTGCTCCGTTTCAAAATTGTCACTACGGGGAAAACTAAAGAAATAAAAATAGGGAAACGCGTTGGCTAAATTCGCCACCCGCTGTCACCCGGTAGATCTCTTGCTACGTTGCAGAAGAGACTAGTGCTAAGGAAAAGCAAACTCAGTGTTGTTTGAGAGCTGTGTTCATTTGTGCTGACGATCTGAGCCTTACGAGCGTCTTCCTTGATGGCTGGCGGCGTGAAATTGCTGTGACCTTTTCTCTGGATAAACAGCCTACGGAAACCAAGCGTGCTTCAAATTGGACTCTTGAAGGAAAACAGAAAAAAACCAAACACAAACCAATCATGAAGACAACCACCGTTTTTGGGTAATGATGATGTGGTGAAGATGGGAGCAAAGGGAAAAGGATGCAGGCGTGAAAAGGCTGTTGGGTTAGCGGGTGGCTTGGCCAGGCAGGGAGAAAAGGTGGGGGTTGCATCCCTGCTGCAGGGTAGCCACCCAACACCTCGGGCAAAAGGTGCCCCTGAAGGGCACTGCTGGCCCAGTGAGCCTGGAGTGAGTAGAGGAGGCTCCACAAGACCAGTCCTGGCTGCACCCACCTGCCTGGCCAGTCTCCGTGGGCTGTCTTCCTCTGGCCTTGTACGCCTTTTGGGGTTTTGTGCAGCTCTGTTTGACTCTCGGATCCCGTCTTCTAATGGTTCTGCCTCTGTTTGTGCCGTAATTCACCTTTCCTACCCCTCTGTAGGTTTCCTCACGGCTCTTCCTATGGCCCCTGAGTCATGGTGACGTGGCTGGGACACATCAGAGCCGGCCTGTGGGCCTTGGCATGCCAGCAGCTAACCTCAGGAGGAGAGGAGGGAGCTCAAGCCCAAGCAGCCTCAGCACCAACAGGTATCTGGGTAAGAAAACAAGCTTGTGGCTCCATCATTTTCTAGCTCGAGACATTTCGTTCCGTGCCGCCTGTCCTGCTCCTCTTACGTTTTTCCCCTCTGGGAAGTAAAACCCTGCTGGCATTGGTCCCCAGTAGCACACAAAAGCCAGCATGAGCTGTCTGTTTGGAGAGCCTCTGTGCTCTCAAGGGCTCTGCTGACCCTTTTGGCCAGCTCAAGGCACAGGATATAGCTGGTGTCCCACGACTGAAACACCTCCTCGAAGGTAAGAGTGCACCAGCATCTCCTTCCCAATGCCTTGTGGTCTTTCCAGCAACTGATGGTTTTTTTCCAGTCTTTCCTTCCTCACTCATTTCACACGAAGCTTTAAATGTAGTTTGGACACTCATGCGGTACTTTGTTTAATGGCATCTCTGGGACAGATTGTTCTATCTTTTTGAAGGTAAACTGGTAACTTTTCTATCCAGGCATCACCTTAGTCTGTGTTAGATGATGTAAAAGTCCTCCCGGACATGCATAGTCCAGGAGAAATGTTTCCTTCCCTTCTATTGGTGGGAAACAGCATTTCAGGGCAGGCTGAATAGCTGGTTTGCAACCTGCACGTGGGATGGGAGCTCAGAGGAGTAGAAAGCACGTTCTCCTCAAGGTCTAGTCTCGTGCCCTGCTTCTTACACAGACAATTCCATCCATGGAGGAATCTGAGTCATCAGCATGTAGTAAACCAGCCGTTTGAGACTGAAAGGATAAAACACGGTGAAATGATATTGGAAATGCACTTCGTGGTTTTCTTAGGTTCATTTCAGTGTGTGAGTGCTGTTGGTAGGCACTTCGCTTTTGGAAGCATCAATAACCGTGGCAACCCACCATTTCTTGCCATAGGTTCATTTGAGTGCGGTTGTGTCACCTCGTGAAATGTTCGTAGCCGGACAGTGATGCTGTTTTGACCAGTGGTCAGAAACAGAGTGCAGGTCTTTGGGGTTAATTCTCTGTATGTTCCCTAAATGTTCCTGCACATTTGCAGAGCAGCTAGTTCTAAAAAAAAAAACACATTAAAAAAACCCCAAATAAATTGATTTTGTACAAGAAGACTTAAAGAAATTAAAATAGGGGATAATGACTGATACAATTAAGTTCCAAAAGCAGTCCTGGATTTCTTCTTAAGGACTATTTCTTCTGGACTCCTCCTTCCTTGTTTTGGACTCCTCCTTCCTTGTTTTGGACTCCTCCTTCCTTGTTTTGGACTCCTCCTTCCTTGTTTTGGACTCCTCCTTTCTTCTTCTGATAGAGGAATGCAGGATTTTAAGGATCATGGGCATCACTACATTAGGTCCCTCACAGAAACTGGTAACTATTTAATAGACACCATGTCCAGAAAGGGAAATAAAGAAAGGAAAAGTCCAAAAGGACTCTGTGTAGTCTCTGATTTTTGAGTGTGTCTCTTGGGTACTGAGCTGGATTTTCTCTCATAAGTTCTTTTAACTAGTGTCCTGCTGAGACTTGGTCCCAAGCAAGGCTGGAGGACTTGGAGGACTAGTACCAGTGTGTCACCTGGATTTCTGCAGTTCAGTCACTCACTGGATACAGCCAGTCATTCCTCCTTGGTAGCCTGAAGGTATTAAAGAAGAACAGAAGCATGAGGAGTGGTGATGGGGCTTGAGTCAATCTATAACGTAAGATATTTCCTCTGTACCTATGTAATAAACACACTTCAGTAGCCAGGTCAGATGGGCTGTGCACGTTGGGTTTTTCAGCAGAGCTTCACCAGTTCAGTCAGGTATTTTACTGGGAGAGTAAAGCTGTCCCCGTTCGTGACTGCTGTGCAGAAAACATATAAATATAATTATATATATATATATATATAAAAATAGATATATATGTGTTTTTCCCAGAGATTCTCTGGGTGTCAGATCTGCCAGAGGTGGAGATGCTGCGGCGGCGTGACTAACGTCATCTTGATTCCGAAGGAAGACAGGAAATGTTACAATATTGGAATAAGACAACTGCCTTAAAATGTTAAGCCCGCTGGAATATCACAAGCAGTCAGGGACCGAAGGAGCCGTGGGGAGAGCGATCACCCATCCTCCTTCAGCATCCTTTCAGAGCCTCGCTGACCCGAGCTGTCACTTGCAGCGATCCCAGGGTAGCGCGCGGGCTTCGCGTTGTTCTTTCTGCTTATGACTTGATTTCAGCCCTTTCTTCTTCAATTTTGGGATTGACGTGTGGCTCCGGCGGCGATGTGCGGTGTCATAAATAGACACCCTGCCTTGCAGACAGGAGCCTGGGGAATCAGGGAGTTGGCTCTCGCCCTTCCACCCTCCTCTGGCTTGGAGAAAATGGTGCAAATCCTAATAAGTAAAATTATTAACGTATTTCGGTATGTGTGAGAATATTATGTATGGCCCAGCTTGTTTTTTCTTTAAAACTCTTTATGAAGTGTATCTGAGTGGTAGATTTTCATCCCTGTTTGGTTTAGAGCTGCAGGGTTTGTGGGGTGGATCAGGCTCCTGGACAAAATACACTGCTCCAGGCTCTGATGGGCCACTTCCTCAGAGTTCTTCAGTGGACACTGAGCTTTCCTGGGACTCTTCACTGGCCTTTTAGGAAGCTGTGAGCTAATTACGCCTTTGGCCATCGCAGCAGCATTTGGGCATTGCCCATTCTCCCAGGAGCGGGGAGAGATGCAAGAGGGAGGTGGCAGCTAGAGCAGGATAGAAGGTGGGGAGAGAAGAGTAGTGAAAGCAGCTCCTCAAAGTCCACTCTTGGCCGCTACCTGTTGATAGCGAAGAGAAGATGAATCACCAGCTTAGGTCTGTGACAGGTTTCCTGAGATGAGATAAAAGGGGCCTGGTAAATGCATGCAGCCTTCTCCTATCATCCCTTTAATAACCTGTAATATCGTAGCAGGATATTTTTGTCACACCGAATCTGATTGATGGTCTCGGCTATAAGACATTACAAGTGTAGAGTAAATTGACCGAACACCTAAACATACAAATTATTAAAAGGAGGGGGGGCTCGGGGGCTCGGCCCCCCTGGGGAAAGCAGGCAGGCTTTAGTTAAGATGATCCCATTTCCAAGTGCAATTTATAGTCTATTGACTTGCAGCAGTGTCTTTTCAGATGCGAGGAAATTGTCATACATTGCAAATGAGAAGCTGTTTTGACATCGGGATCGCAGAGAGTGCCAGGAAGAAATGATATCAATGCCTGGCCTGTTAAGGTTAAATGAAGTTGCATTGTTGCCCGCAGATAGGCATTCATTTCCTTTTCTTCCCCGCCTGTCCCTGTGTACAATTACTGTGATGAGGATGAGTAACAATGTGCTTCTGACACCCATTGTATTGACAGCTCGCCTAGTTTTTTTCCACTCAAGTGGCACTAGTCATTACTTAAACACTTGGGTATTTTGACAGGGAAGATCCATGCCTGCCAGTCAAGTGTAGCAATGACAAGGTGGCCTTAGCCCCCGGACACGGAGGGCTGAATTAAAGCAGTCAAAGCCATCGCTGCTGGGACATGATGAACCTCTTTAGAAACCAGGCTCTGGCGAGCCCCGTAGCGGCACCGCTGCGCTCGGTCCCTTCTTCCTGCCTTCTCCATCCTGCTGTTCAGGCACTCACTTTTCGGCCGGGTGTGTTGTGGTGGTCTGGGGAAAAGCGGGGACGCAAAGGAAATTATTAGGTAAGGGAAAGGAGTCAGTGGTTTTGGGCTTTGATGTCGGTGTGTCCTGGTTGGAGTGCGAGCAGAATTAATTCTGCTCAGGGGTTTTCCTTTCCAGGTCAGCTCTCCCTCCCTGCCCCGGCTGCAGGCAGCCCCACGGGCAGAGGCAGTACCAGGGACTGGGGTGCAGACCCAGGTCACTGCTGGGGCTTGTGCGTCTCACTGGGGGTGCAGAAAGGAGAAGGCGGCACCTGCAGAGAGGATTGGACAGGACAGGGGACCCCAAACTGCCCAACGAGGGATCCCAGCCCATGTATGGAGTATCCAGTAGAGAGCTGAGGGACCACGAGGGTCAAGTGCTTCTTCAGTGGCCAAGGAGGACTTTGTCCAGTCTGCCTTCAAACCCAATCTGTACACTCTTGAATCCACTTCTCATCTGCTGCTGGTCCCAGTGCCTGCTCCACAGCATCAGTGGTGACAGTGACATAACTGCTGTCAGGGGGGTTGGCTTCATTACTGGTTTTATAAATATTTGTATATAGTTCACTTGATTATTATCATGTTCATCAAAGCTCTTTTAGTTTTCTTTTCCTATCCATCAGTCTCTCCCCTCTATTCCCTTTCTCTTCCCCTTTGGGAAGGGAGAGAGCTGAACAGAGAACATCTGACATTCATCCAGGGGCCAGCCCAGCCCTAACCCTTGACAGCAGAGAAATCCAACAACCTGCAGGCTGAACATCACATGTAGCATCTTTCCTTTGGTCTTTTGTAGGGGTTTTTTGGTGTTGTTTTCTGTGTGTGTGTGTTTTGGTTGGTTGGTTTTGTGTTGTTTGCTTTTCTCTCACTCTCAGGAGGCTTCGGGTTCTATCTGCAGAAAGCCTTGAGAGGAAAAAAGAAATAGCTTTGTGCAGAGAGGTAGTGAAAATTGCAAAAATATTTGTGCTGAAGGTGAGAGGATGAAAGGGGAAAAACTAACATACAGAGAACATAAAGTAGTACCAGCTGCGAGTTCTTACCAGGTCTCATTCCAATGTCTTTGAATACTGGAATGAGTGCTGGGGGCACATCCAGTTGCTGAAGCTTTCTTGTGCTTTCGAAGACCTTTAGGGCTTTGCAGATGTCTTTGTTTCGGAGAATATCGGAGCGTGGGCACATGCACATGAAGAGTAGGACGGGTTATTCTCCGAGCTGCTGAACGGGTACCCTGCAACACTGCTGGGTTTTCATTATCTGCTCTCCCCCCAAGTGCTGGGTAATAAAGCAAATGCTCTGCAGATTTCTGTTGGAATCAGAAAGGAGTCTCAGCTTTAGTGGAAAATCGATTATGTAGTAGGCAAAGTCCCCCATAACGCTCAGCAGAAATATATGCTAACATCCAGGTCAGTACATTGGAAAACTCATTTATCATGATTCGGCGATAGCCTCAGCTTAGTGCGTCACGAGAGCGACCTCTGAACTTGCCTGAACCAAATAGTCAAGTGGACAACTCTGCCTACTTAGCGTTTTCAGAAATTTGCTTCTCTTCTCGGCCGTGAAGTGGAAGCCTCATAAAATGAGCCCCTCAAGCTCCCCAAAGAGGCTTTCACAAACATTTCACGTGTCGAGATTTTGGCTGGGTTTTTTTGTTGTTGTTGCCTGACTTGTTCCTTTGACTCCTCTCTTAAAAGGGCTTCATGGGAGTCCTCAAACTCCTGTTGCCAGCGATTTGCCTCGGGAAACACTGCCTATAAAGTGCAATGAAATGTACAGGGCATTAAATGTATATCCAAACGAATTACAGCTTGTGGCGGACACGGAAGGGGCAGGTTTCCTTTAGATGTTTGCTTCTTAGCTTGAGATTTCACATGTCTACTGCAGATGATCATAGAACGGGTCAAGTTCTATCACGGGGATGTGGTCTCGGCAGCGTTGTGCTAGGCGCTGTACAAATCCAAGGGTAGAGGTAGTTAGAGACAGCCCTTTCACCGGGCAGAAAACACGTGCGTACGCTTGAGCAAGTGGTTGTGCAGTGTGAGAACAGTACAAAACGGCTTCACACCAATCCAAACTTATCTCCCCTTTGCCTTTCTGGCGCTTCTGAAGGTGCCAATAAAAAAAACCCACCCGGCGAGGCTTCTGTAGAGATGCCCATGGGGAAGATGTATCACAACCCAGCCGAGGTTACCTCCTCTGGTGAAGGAAACCCCTGCGGTCCTCTTCCCTCTGAACACAGCCTGCTGAAGGGAGACCTGTCCCAGGGTGTACACAGCCATCCTCTTCTCTCTCCATTCCTCGCTTGGCTTTCCCTGCAGAGGTCGTAAGCACAAATTGTCTTTGCCGTCTGGTTTCCAGTACAACATTGGAAAGGAACTTAGGGGGATGCTTTTGGCATCCAGTTTTGAATGGCTTGTTCTCTCAGCTTTGAGATGCGGTGTGTAAATATCTCTATGTCTATATACACGTTGTTAGGTCTTGCTGGACTTGATTGGCAGTGCCATTCTTCTGCGCAAAAGGGGCATAATGCTGGGAGATGGTTGCTCCTGCAGATTCCTTCACTAAAAAGGGCAGAGATTTCCCACTGTTCGCTGTTTTGACCCCCAGCTACGCTCCTGAACTGTAGAGACTGTAGGAAAACAGGGCAGCAGGGACCTCTGAAAGCAGACTTGTGCAGTCCTCTGCCCCAAGCAGGCTCACTGATGTTGCTGTCCTTCCCCAGAGTTGACTTTCTGGAGGCTTCCCAGCCCGTCCAGGCGATCTGTTGGTGGGCGTCCTCATCCTTCCCATTAGAAAGCTTTTTCATGTCTAACCTTTGTTTCTGTCCCTGCAGTTTATGGCCATTCTTTCTTGGCTTATCCACTGCCAGTGTAGAGAACAAGTTGTTCCTTTCCTGTTTGCAGCACAATTATAGTGTATTTTATGTCCCTGAGGTTCCCACACACAGTTTGGCCACCTCAGGCTGAACAACCCCAACCCTTTTGCAGTTGATGGCTTTATCATCTCCCTACATATCTCCTGAGGCTTATTGATTCATCCGTGTGATATCCTTTTCTGCAACGATAAAATCAGTTGGATAATGTTTTTTAATGATGCTTAAGCATGCAGAAGGTACAGCGCAGCTCTTTCCGTAGTCACAAAAGCCAGTCTTGCCAGCTTTCGGTAAAGAACAGGGCTTACCACAGCCTCATCGATGTCCTGATATCTTTGGTTACTGGAATCTTACACCTGTGTTCTCACTGAAGGAGGGAGGTAGAGTACGCACGGACGAAAGGAAAATGACTCGGATCCCTTAACGTTGTGATCTTGAGAATTGTGATCTTGAGATGCTGTAGCTGGAGGGAAAAAGACAAAAGGCTTTGATAGAAGTCTAGAAATTTTTCTTTCATTCATGACCTAGAGTGGAGTGTTTCCTGTCCTGGCACTGAAAGCAAACAGCATCAGCCCTAAAAAGACAATCTACTTAAAATAACCATGTAATGAATTTGAGTGTGTGTGGGGATGGTGCTGTTAAAATGGTGCCACTCTTGGTGCTTCTCTCAGACAGACAACGTGGTGGACACAGCTGAAAGTGGCCTACGGCTTGGCCTGCTCTGGAGAAAATAGGACGAGGGAAGTCCATCTGACTTTGCTTTTTGTGAAGAGATGATCTCTGCTGAAAATCATTTGAAGTGTTGGAAGAGAAAAGAGCCTAGCGCTTTGTACTGGGGTGAGGTGCCTGGAAGGTGACACTCACGCAATGCGCTTGCCAGAAGATAAGCTCATCATGGGCAAGAAGGGATCAGACTCATAAAATGCACCATGTTTTCTTTAAGCACACAGCTATAAGGGGCAGCCTTGAGTCAAAACGTATCTAAGGACATCCTTCAGCACACTTTAAGCTGAAAGAGGAGCAAAAGGAACGGGTGAGACATTGGGGTGGGCTCTCTTGCATGGCAGGGGTGAGAAGCTCAGAGACGTCGTCCTCCTTAAGTGACGTTGTGGAGATGGTGCTACGAGGACCTTTTATGAAACTCATTTATTTTTAATCTCGCAGCTCTTCATGGGGAGCTCATTTTCTGGGTTACGTTGTAGCACACTGCCCTTCAAATCTATCCGGGCAAGTTCTGGCGCCTTTTTCTCCGGAATGTTATAATCTTCACATTGGTTTGGTTGCTGACACTCAGAAACTAGTAGAGCCGTGTTCATCACTCTTTCATACGATTGGATAAAAGGGGACTTTTTGCTCATCTGTTGAGCTGAGACTTAAAGCCTTACTCGTTGGTCTGAAGGGAGGATGAATAGGGTATGGTTTTTTTCTTTTATATAGTCAAGTGAAGTACCAGCCAGGTCTTTAGATTCTGCAGCCACCTCTGACTGATAGAGTTATTTCCTGCACAGCCAGTAAACAAAGCTGCTTGGCAACACCCGAGGGACGTGAGCACTTTTTAAGCATTCTTTACATGTCTAGGAAAAAGCTTGACTGTAGCAGTCGACGGTCTTGGGGGAAATGCTAAGCATTGATATCTTCATTACTTTTCAATTAAGCAGCAGGTTTATGGGTTGCAGGAAACCCCTGAGGGCAAACCTGAGCTCTGAATGTAGCTCTTGAGGATCACCTTGGGGAGAGGTTGGCCCCCAGGCAGTATATGTTTTGGGAAAGGATCCCAAAGATGAGACTGATTGCCCAGAAGGTGTAGGGTGGCAAAAAGCACCTTGAGAATTAGTTTTATCCAACTTTCTGCTGACTGATAGGAAGAGGAGAAGCAGAGAAACCAAGTCCCACAGTTGCTAGTTGATATAATTTCTCACTTACTGTGAAAAAGTTGGTTTTTTCCTGAGCTTGTGGTCCCGTTAGCTCATGTTCTGCTCCCATCTCCAGACGTCTCAGTACCCCAAGTGATTTCATGGTTTTTAGAAACCTTTCAGCTTCCCATCCTCCTTGGAGAGCAGTTCTTTCAGGGATGTGCGGCTGTTACAGTGGCAAGACTTCCACTAACCAGGCTGGATGCTCAAATAGTTGTGGGGTGCCCCCCAAGAAAAACAGAAGTTGACAGTGCTCTGAGGTGGTGAGGGACACATTTACTGTGACATTTTTCTGTGGAAGAGTAGGGGGAAGAACACCTCTGAGCTCATGTGCGGTCATTGTAAGGTGTAGACATTGGGGGCTTTTTTTGGAGGGTGATTGGCTTTCGAGGACATCGAATCATAGAATGGTAGAGGTTGGAAGAGACCTCTGGAGCTCATCGAGTCCAACCTCCTCTGCCAACATCCTCCAGGTATTGGTGCAACCACGGCAAGAATCAAGTGACATCTTGTTGAAAGCACCAAGCGGCCGTTGTCCTGCAGCTTCTATGAACATTTATTTTACATAAACTGGAAAAAAAAAAGCTGAAATGGAATTAGCAGAGACCGTACTTGGTACATCTGCTGTCAGAAAGGGATGATCTACAAGAGATTTATGTGCAGTGTGGAAAAGTTACCGAGGAACAAACAGGGAAGAGGAAGAACACCAAACTCTACCCACTTGCCAGCTAAATAACATCTCAGATTAAATTCTCTATGGAACAGAAAAAAGCTCCTGTCGGCTTCATTGACCACACAAAACTAAATACCTGAAAGGTTAAGGAACAGCTATTAAAAATGTGAGGTATATTCAATTTATATTTCAGAACTTTATACCCATTATAAAGCTGGAGGTATGCTATAATTATGCCAACAACAATTAATTAACTTGACATCAAGAACTCCAGAATGATTGAATTAACAGTAAAATCACGATAAGGCTCCAGTTCATCTTAGAGTTTTAGCAAAAAATTTATTATCCCGTAAATGCTTAGACTCAATCACGTGCTTTGAGTCACTATTTCTGTCTCTTCCTTTACGTGGGTTTCAGTCCCGGTTTTGGAGTCTAGGCTGAACTGCCGTCTCCTGCGCAGAGCTCTTTTGATTTCAGCAAAGCTCTGCTCGAGACTCAGAGTCAACTCGAGTGGAGCCACTTCCCAAACCCAACCTGTGACTAGAGGGGGCAAAAAACCCCCACATTTGTTCCTCCATCACAAACTTTGGGCAACGCAATGCGTAGTTAAAATCATCCTGTGATAAAATACCTTGGACAAAAGCAGTTCTGCAGTGACCTCCCTGTCCCTCTGCTTGCCTTCAAGGTTGTTGGCACCTAATACGTGGCATTAATGTGATCGGGTGGCTTCTGCTCAAAGGAAAACCAGAATACACGGTGAATTTTTCTGTTGGATTATTCTGATTTTTTTTTTTCAGCTCTTTGACAGCAACCATGGTGTGAAAGCGCCTTGCAATGCCAATGGGCTCATCACCAGTGCAGTGGAAACCATCCTAGCGTCACAGAACCACAGAACGTTAGGGGTTGGAAGGCACCTCAGAAGATCATCTAGTCCAACCCCCCTGCCACAGCAGGGTAACCTAGAGCAGGTACGACAGGAACGTGTCCAGGTGGGTTTGGAAAGTCTCCAGAGAAGGAGACTCCACAGCCTCCCTGGGCAGCCTCTGCCAGGCTCTGGCATCCTCACTGTGAGGAAGTTTTTCCTTGTGTTTGCCCCAAACCTCCTCTGCTCCAACTTGTACCCATTACCCCTTGTCCTGTCACTGGATGTCACTGAGCAGAGTCTCCTGACACCCTTTATATAGTTAGAGACATGAATGAGGTCACCCCTCAGTCTCCTATTCCCTAGGTTAAAAGCCCCAGCTCTCTCAGCCTCTCCTCAGAAGGAAGACGTTCCACTCCCTTCATAATCTTAGTGGCCCTGTGCTGGACTCTCTCCAGTCGCTCCCTGTCTTTCTTGAACTGGTGTGCCCAGAACTGGACACAATATTCCAGGTGGGGCCTCACCAGCGCAGAGCAGAGGGGGAGGAGAACCTCCCTTGACCTGCTGACCACGCTCTTCTTGATGCCCCCCAGGATGCCATTGGCCTTCTTGGTTACGAGGGCCCATTGCTGGCTCATGGTCATCTTCTTGTCCACCAGGACCCCCCAGAGCTGCTCTCCAACAGTTCAGCCCCCAGCCTGTACTGATCCCTGGGGTTGTTCTTCCCCAGATGCAGCACTTTACACTTGCCCTCATTGAACTTCATTAAATTTCTCCCTGCCCAGCTCTCCAGCCCGTCCAGGTCACGCTGGATGGCAGCACAGCCTCTGGAGTGTCAGCTTCCAAGTGAGAGTGGTTTGGTTCCTCCAACTCCTTGCCTGTTTTCTGTCACTACAGCTTCTACAGGGTGTAGAAGTCATTTAGGGTTACTACTGTCAGCACTGCAGGGGTGGAACAAGCAGTTCCTTCAACAGGGGAGCTGATCAAGCCTGGCTCTGTCTGGGTCTGTTTCTCCAGAACGTGCTTCTGTGTGGAGTCTCTGAAAGGAGTCCAAGAGCATTTGCATCCCTGATGGTGAGTTTATATTGCAGCTTTGATCTCTACCGGGACACTAACAGAGCCGTGATATTTCTTTCTCTCTCTTCTCTCTGCCCACCCGTTTTTGTAAGGCTGTGGAAATTGTGTCTTGTGGAGGGAGTTGGAGTTTGTCAGAACATGTTCTTGGGTTGAATATTTATTTGGAAGGGACATCAAGACAGACAGATGGCATGACTGCAAGTGCTCTTTCTTCAGGAAACAGGATAATTAACACTCATCACCAAAACCAGTATTTCTAGACAAAAATCCCCTGTATAGTGCAAGCTTTCATACAAGGAGCCATCAGGCTCAAAATAACTCGTGTGGTAGTAACATTTGAAAAGAACCCCTTAAAAATATGAACTTATTTAAGTGCGGAATGTAAAGCTGCAATATCGTCCCGGTGCCTCTTTTGTTCTAGGATTTGTGCGCTGACTTCAGATATGATTTACATACCCATTAATAAGAGGAAAGCTTTGCCTTTAAATCTACAAAAGATTTTGTTCTCTCAGCATCAGCACCCTGCCGTTCTTAGTCCTAGGAAAAGGTCTTACTAAACCAGACGTGCAGTTTAACTGACTTGGAGTAGGCAACGTAAGCTTGTTAGTGTTCAAACCAAATGTATGTTGACTGGGTAGTGTTTCGTACCTAGTTTGTTTCTGGTATTGGCTTTTACAACCATGCAGGGCAGTGGAAAATCAGGGTCATCTTTAGGTGTCAAGGTCTTTCTTAAGCACTTCTTGGGAAAGCGTCTAAAGATGAAATGTAAATTCTCTTCAGACGACTTTGCTGCTTCCAAATCAGCTTGAAGAATTCCTTTCCTAGACGTGTAGGGTCATGTTCTGCACTCTTCACTCACGCCGTTCCCACTTCCTTTCCGTTTTCTGTAGTCCTTCTCAAAATAAATAATGCTGAACTTGAACCCTTGTCTGCACAGCCAACACAAATCTCCACAGACAAGGAAAAACTTCTGTCAAGTTCACAGGATGGCTTCTGCTGCTGAGCCTCTTTGACCAAGACTTGCTCTTGCTTTCTTAGTTTTGGAGGCGTGAAAAGACCTTCATTCCAAAACAGAGCGTGAGATAAAAATAAGTAGCAGAAGGTGTTATTAGCGTCCTTCTTTGGGGCCGTCTCTCCTTCAGAGTTTTTGTAAGAGCTGCTTAGTTCTGTCTCCTGATTAATCTTGAGTGCTTTAGCACGTTCCTGGGGATTCCTAGACAAACTAGCTTGTGTTTTCATGGCTAGCCGTGCTGGCTCAGACAGAAAAAGCAAGCATGAATAAAGTAAACCTTCCACACACCACTCACTGTTGCCTTTTGCACTCAACCAGCCTGTTATAAGCCTCTGAGAAATCTGGCCGTATAGAAATAAATATATTTACAGATTGTATATCAAAGTGCAACTACCCCCACACCTCTTTCCCCCATTTTCATCCATCTTTTTTTCTTTTTATTAAGGTATCTCCTTGCAGAATAGAAATAAAACCGAGGCAATTGAACCTGGCACCAAAGGGGCATCCGAAGTTTAAATCACTTCACTGAGAACAGTAGTGGCACAAAAAGACACGCGACAAACGAGCGTGACCCGTGGCTGTTGTATTTACAAGCATCTTTCCTATGAAAGAACCCAAAGGGTACTTGCCACCAACAGTTACCAAAGCAGAGAGGTGGTTCTCACTCTTCTCTTAACATTAAGATCAGTCTCTATCAGAACTGTCAGGTTGTTTATGGTCGTTACCATACGAGAAAGGGAGGGACCATCCTTTTATGAAGAAGCAGGAGTTTTGACCTGTTTGCCAGTTTTTCTCCCTTAGACTGGTACAAATCTCTCGAATCCTGTCCTAGAAGTAAAAAGAGCTCCTTGCACGTGCAACTTCAGTATGCTGCAGTCTGTTGACCCTGAATTTAGACTGGCTGTTCCCTGTTGATGAAACTGCCAGTGCCTGTCTTCTATTAAACCCGATGTATCACATTCCATTCCATGTCTTATTTCAGAAGGGACTGGGGATGACTCAGTAGCTATTCACTGACAGCAGTGGGATGGGTAACTGGAGATGACTACGTGTATCTTGCTGAGGAAACAATCCATATCGGTAAGGAGGGGTTGCTAAAGCACTGCACAGGAAGACGTCCTGGAAGTTTAATGAGTTTCTGATTTCCACTGCTTAGGAACCAGGTGTGGTTTTGGACTTGAGTCCAGAGTGGAGTCTCTAACAGCGTCTTCTGTTGCTACCATTGCAGAAGCTCTGTGAGGAAGCTCATCTAGATGCAGAGCACAAGCCAACAAAGAGTCTCTTCTGTTCCAGAATGAAGAGAAAAAGGAAACGGGGCAGGATTTTACAGAAGGGTAAAGATCTTAATAATAGGTATGATTCTATGTACACGGGGCATGAGCCAGAAGTATTTAAAATGCCGTGGGGCTAGGCCACATCCACACATGGAACTTCACTCTCCAAGCGTGACTTGGTCACGGGTGGACCCGTGGATGTAGAGGAGGCAAAGTGGAGGGCTGACGTATCCAACCGATGCTAGACAATCTATCTTTCAGGCAGCACTGGCCAGCTGAGGTTGTGCAGTAGGTTTTGAAATAGCTGGAAAGTGTTCTGTGGTTCTCCCCATCACTCTGTTTCCTAGAGGCTCAAAATTGTCGGCTCTGGAAGGACGGGAAACACGGGAGGCTGCAGTCCAGACTGGAACTGCTCAGGCGAGCGTGCAGCTCGGTGCTTTGGGAGATGTCATCCTCATTCCTCTGCCGAAAACCACCTTCGGGTACCCAGTAAGAGCAGGGTTTGCCTTCCTGGGTGGAGCATGTGACACTGATGATTGTTTTAATATCAGGAAAAGAATAACTCTGGTGCCCTGGAAAGTTTTGGTTTGGTTGGGTGGTTTTTTCCCAGTGTGCGTGTGTTGAGGGGGGTGGGAAGGGCTGCCTGTTGAAAATGAGAAGGAAGCGGCTGTTT
This sequence comes from Halcyon chelicuti, assembly GCA_027560355.1. Taxonomy (NCBI): domain Eukaryota; kingdom Metazoa; phylum Chordata; class Aves; order Coraciiformes; family Alcedinidae; genus Halcyon; species Halcyon chelicuti. The sequence goes on from JANHGA010009731.1 coordinate 59,141, forward strand.
TCCTCTAGGTGTTTGATCTGACTGACAGCCCCTGTCTGAACTTAGTAGTGATTTGCCGTTTCATTAGCTGCCAGGTTTTCAATTTCTGCCTCTTGGAAGTTACACCGCTTTGAACAAGTCCCCACAGTAATTGAATTTGCCACCGAAATAGAACACTGGAAAATTTCATTTTCTTCCCGGCTTGAAGGCGAGCGGGCAGGCGCGTATTCCTGCTGGACTGCTGCTCTTCCTACCCCTCTGCCTCCTCCTTGCCCCCTTTCCCCCTGCTCCGGGGCACATGCTGATGGTCCCCACCATCCTCCCACCAAAAAAACCCTAAAGCAGCCCTCCTTTTGAATCGCCTCCGAGCGCATCAGCCGCGTGCCTTTCTCATTTTCTCCTAAACGCCTTCCACAAATAATGGTTTTCAAAATGAGCATTAACAGCCTTGATTACATGAAATTGTCCTTTTAATTTACACCAGGATTCTATTGATCACACGAGTGCAGATTAAAGTGTTCAATGAAGCCCATGATGAGGTATTAACCAGCTAAGGGTCCTCCGGGGGCCGCCGGGGACGGCCAGGAATATGCTAGAAGTGTACAGTTATTTCCCCATAATGAAGTGGCACTATGCGAAGGCATGAATCGCTGGCAGGAAGAATAGATCGGAGATGATGAGCTCTTCAAAGTCATTTCTCGCTCACTCATTCAGCCTCATGCCCAGATCCTCTTGCGATTCTTCTGCATTACTCGTCGTGAAATGCCAGGATTTACTTAGCCAGCTGATGCAATTTTTATGACCTTATTGCTTTTGCACCATGGTAATAGTTTTGAATCAATTTATCAATCCGGCGGTGCCATCAGACATATTGCCCTGAAGATCAAGTCCGGGTCATTCCATCAATTCACTGCGGTTTACGAAGATAGAGAAAAAAAAAGTCAGGCCGTGTGGGCTATCAACTTCAAATGGCTTAGTAAACACGCCGCTGCTACTTTAACTGCTTCACTTCTGACTCCAGATCTTTTTTGGCTTGTAAAAATCACCCACTCCTTCCTTCCTGGCCTTTTCATTCCCCGCGTACTCGCTGCGCCACAAATAATCTAGGCGAGAACTGGGGGAGGACTACAGAGGGGTTTCAAACCTGTCATGAAAACCTGGAAGAAACCGAGCAGGTTTTTTAGTACGTTTCTCACAGCTGTGTTTTTATCTCTATTAGTTTGTCTGCTGGGTTTTGTGCCTTGTCGGGGACCGGCGCCGTCCCGCGTCGGTGACGCAGAAACGAAGGGAGCGCAAGCAAGCGGAAGGAAGGCAGAGCTTCGGGAGCAGGGAGCTGGATACTCAGCTTTTGCCTGTTTAAAGGCGTGGTCACAGCATCCAGAAGATGGTAGTACCTGGTGGAAGTTTGCTAGACTAGAACCTACGCCGCACAAATCGACACGAGTTTTACCGGGCGGGCAAAGAGGTTCCGGGTGAAACCGCACAGCAAACACGTCTGCATTGTGGTAGAGAAAATCTGGCAAAGAGCTAGCGGGGAATTGTTTCGGGTTAGAGCCAATACACAAAGTCTTTAAGATCAGAGAAATTTTCTCCCATGATACGTATCCTTTAAGGTTCTGTGTAACTGATGCTGGCTCAGTTTCACTCAGTCTGCTCTGTGAACCGATGTCATCCTCCATAACTTCTTGACGCGTAGTTATCTAACTTCGTTAGCTCTCTTATAGAGCTACAGATAATTGCTCTAATTACTTAGAGGGAATTGTCCGTGTGGGGTAGAATTCAGGGGGGTATGCTCTGAGTGCTAGGAGGTTGTAGGGAGGTGGGAGCTGGTCTGTTCTCACAAGGAACCAGTGACAGAACAAGAGGGAATGGCCTCAAGCTGCACCAGGGGAGGTTTAAACTGCACATCAGGAAAAAGTTTCTCACTGGAAGGGTTGTTAGGCATGGAACAGGCTGCCCAGGGAGGGGGTTGAGTCACCATCCCTGGAGGGGTTTAACAGCCATCTAGGTGTGGTGCTCAGGGATATGGCTGAGTGGTGAACTGGGCAGAGTGGGGTAAATGGTTGGACTCCATCATCTTAAAGGTCTTTTCTGACTCAGATGATTCGATGATTCTATGATTCCTTCACCATAGTAAGCAAAGTCTGAGTTACAAATCCCATTTTCTGAGTCCCCCCCCCCCAGACTCATGAGGATAGTCACCGCAAGCCTTTCCCTGCCTCTCTGCAGCTGTCTAAACTCTACAAACCCACGTGATTTGGGCACAATTAAAGCCTTGAGAGGGAAGTGATGAAATCAGCCAGAAACCATTCACATGACAGCCACGCGTGGCTTCCCTATGTCTGCTACTCTGTGGCATACCTTGTTTGCACAAATGTAAGCCATGTTCTACAATAGCAGGTGTGGAAACGCGGGACGTTGCCACTTGAGACAACACAAGTACACATACAAATGAGATCAAACGCCTATAATCCGAGCTGCTTTGGAGCCTCCCAAATCCTTGGGGCCAGAGGACATGAGGAATATCTTGACGTCTCATCTTCCCACTCCCCGTTTATACCAGTGGGTCTGTTAACAGCTGGGACTCTTCCCCCACGCCTTGTGCAACTTACTCCACGAGAGCAGCCGAGTTGCAATAACCTTATAAACAGGTTATTGCTCAGGTAAGTAAAAAGAGTTCATCGGGATGCAGGAGGAGACAGATTGTGACTGACACGGCTAAGAGATTGGTATGGCACAAGTATATCTATCTATATAAAAACGTATGGGGTATAGCTGAGCGCTTCAGTGATTGTAGTGGAGCAGTTGTAAATACAATGCAGTGATGGTGTTATTTCTTTTTTTGGTGGTGGTAGGAAAAGCAAGGCTGAAAAAGGAGGAGAGACTGTGGCTTCATTTGCCTGAGGGCTTTCAACCTCAGATGGCCAGTGTCAGTGCCAGCTACTAGATAGAAATGCCTTATTTTTATTCTACTTATTCTAAAGTTACTCCTCCTCGATAGGTGAACCTGGTAAGTCCAGAGAACGCAACAAGGAGAGTGAACGTGACCAAAACGCTGGGGTTTTTTTGGTCCAGCAGGCTCACTCCCCTTGGCATGCAGAGCGATCTTGCCGTAAAGCCGTAGGATGTTGCTCTCCGTGCCAAACTTTCAGCTGGAGGCTGCTGGGAGCAGCCCTGCCTTGGCTCTCGGAGTCTAACAGCTGTTCATGTTAGTAAAGCAGGTTCAAATTTATACTTACTTGGTAAAAAAAGCTAAAAAAAAATAGTGGCTCGTAAAAAAGAATATGGAACCATGACAACCGCGGGGAAAAAGTAATAATTTAAGTCATGAAAAATGAAGCAGGGAGTGATACATTATTTTTTTTTAAGCAAAATGTGTTGGGGGAAAAAAAAAAAAGGCCTGTGGTTTTAATTAATTCTGCTTAACCTTAATAGAATAAGGTCAGGCCCACCAAAAACTGTTGAATAAAGCAAAACCGGGTGAAAGATATATTCTCTGATGTTACTCATAATGAAGAAGGGTTATCTCGTGGTCAATACAGCACCATTATTTTTAAGTTAGAGGTAAGACTGCTGAAAATATACTGTGGCCCTAACAACTTACCTAACTGGCTTGTGAAAAAGGGGTCACATAAAAAGCGTTTTAGGAAAGGATACCCCCATTTAGATGATCACAATTTACTGCTGTTTCTGGCTTCTCAACAGGCTCAGTTTTGTTCAGCCCAAAACAGGGAGCCTTCCCAGCAGGAATAAACCGTGTCGTGATGAAAGGAGAAGAATAGACATTTTTGGAATGGTTTCTTGCTAAAAAAGCCCCATGTGCTGAGAAAGGGCTCTCGGCTCAGCTGTGTAGAAGAGACCCACCCAAAGACCAGATGAAAATCATTTGATTATTTGTGTCTGAGCAGGTCCTGGGGCCACCTGGAGCCTTCACTGCCCTCGGCATGTTTACCAGCTCTGACCCCATGCTCCTGGGCTTCGGACTTCTATTGAGAAGCACGATCCTTTTTGGAGGTGTTTTGAGCAGCTTCTGGCTGAAGACCTTTTTGAAGATCTCTGAGCTGTGGCTGACCTTCGTTGTAGTCACCGAGCTGCTCCTGCTGGCTTTTGAGCGTTGAGGTCTTCTCTGGCTCCCGGATTGCCTGACCCCTGGATTGCGACCGTGCTCTCCTGCTCTACCAGGTACTGCTAAAGATGTTGCTAGTATCATTTGCTGCTGAGTTAATAAGAATTTAAAATATTGAGAATCTCCCCGATGATCGTTGGCATTGCTGAACTTCTAGAAGCTTGCATGTTTTATTTAGGCTTGACAAAGGAGGCGAATGTGAAGCGGCTTTCAAAACAGCTGTCCCTCAAAGGAACTGTTCCACAAAGGCTGGGCAGCTCTAGTTCAAGTGTCTCTGCCAATTAATATATAGTTATATTGAGCTATTTCAGTCACGCAGAGCAATGCTGGGACAGTCGTCCTCTTGGGAAGTTGATGTAAGTTCCCCAGACCCCTTAGCAAAACTCTCCTTTTCTCCATTGAAACTGCGAGCAGAGCTTCAAGGGGTGATGCAGATTCCATCTGTTCCTGCAGGAAGCCAATGGTTTTGTTCACGTGTAACTTCTGAAGGGTATTATCATTCAGGGTGTGGAAATAGAAAGACTCTCATTGTCTTGATTCATTTTCACCCATCCTGTGGTCTTCACACTATGGGAGATCTTCCTCCCGATGAGGGGTGTAAGATCTTTGCTTGCACAGTGTGTCACCTCCCGGGGAGCTCCATCTCTTGGAAGAGCTAGCTAGAAAATGCTATCATTGAGTGTCTCCGTTATGTTTACTTTCCAGAGCAGTTTGTGGCTGTCCTAGGGGGAGGTCTTTTGCTTTGTCCGAGTTGGTGCTGGAGTTGAGAGGGCTTTCCTGCCCTGTTCTTAACCAGAGGTTATGTCTTTGGCAGAATTTCTGATTGAGAGGGAAAAAAAAAGGAGCACCTGAATCTATGTGGGGACGGTGGAAGAGTCTGGGTCTTATCAGACCCGGCTGGTCTCCTGGGTCTTAACAGCTTAGCCTACAATCTTCTCAGATGCACAAGATGATGTTCACTTTAAGTCAGTAGAAACAGTTTTTAAGAACAACTCCAACAACCCATTTTGAGAGTAATTAACCATTACCCCCCAAAAACCCCAAAGGAAAAAAACCCAGCCTGAAAGGAAGCTCTAAGGCGGTGCTGATGCTTCGAGCATCCTGTGTGGATTGGTTCCTATGTTATATAAATCAATATTTTGAGTGTGTTCTTAGGATTGTACCTGTTTGATCAGGTGATGTGGGTTGTTTGGGTTTCTTACCTTGGAAAGAAAATCTCATACCAGCGGTCTGCTTATTGATTATTAGGTGCAGATTGATATCGAGGGTATTGGAATAGCCTAATTAGGATCCTAATCCTGATCTTAGCATCAGGGATGCACGTGCCCATGGCACAAATGGACAAGTGGGCCTGGCCATCAGCTTTCTTGGCCACCAAGGCTGGGACTCTGAAAGAGCAGTCAGGTATTTGGCACTGAGAGAGAGAACAGTGGAAGCCACCCACCCCATTAAATAACCCATCGCTCTCTTTGGGTGGTTGGTTGGTTCTTTGTCTGTTTGGGGGTTTTTGTCTTTGTTTTTTGTTGGCTCTTTGGGGGGTGGGTTTTCTTTTCGTTGGCTCTTTGGGGGGTGGGTTTTCTTTTCGTTGGCTCTTTGGGGGTTGGGTTTTCTTTTCGTTGGCTCTTTGGGGGGTGGGTTTTCTTTTTGTTGGCTCTTTGGGGGGTGGTTTTTCTTTTCGTTTGGGGGTTGGTTTTCTGGTTGTTGGGGGGTTCTTTTTGATTGTGTTGTCTTGTTTTTGTTAACTTCTGTAGCTTTGAATTTTTTCCTCCTGCTTAGGAAGATCACAAATAGCTCTGCCTAGTGCAGTCTTGCATAGGTGGTAAGCATGTTACATGGAGAAACCACATCTGTGATTTTGTTGCTTATACCTCTGGTTAATTTGGATGAGTTTAATGGACTATTAAGCCGGGTCCCTTCACAGCTCAGTTACAACTTCAGCTCTGATCTTGAATAAGTGATTTTTTTTTTTTTATTCCTTTTTTTTTTATATGTTGGTAAGTGTTGGTGCCCCACTGGAAATTTTCTAATGCTGGGAGTGTTCCAGAAAGCTGAAGTAAAAAAAAGTGGGTTTGAAGAGCTGTGTTAAACTCAGATTTCACTTTTTGAAAAGTGATAACCTTGTGGTTTGGTTTTTTTTTGAGGAAAAGCTTAAAAGTTAAGTAATTGCTGAAGTGTTGGGGTTTGTTTAAATAGGAGAGAAATAAACTGCTGTTCTGCTGTTTTTAAACCCTCGTGCTTCTTTTTGGATCGGCATTTGTTTTTTGAGTGTGGCAGTTGAGTAATATTGAGAGGAGTTTGAGATGGACTTATTAACTCTCATCTTTGAGTGACTTACTGGGAATCAAACAGCCTGCGGAATGGCTCAGGAACCAGTCAGTTTTATGGCACAGCTTCTCTCCCCTTCAAACTCACTCCTTGGGGTTTTTTTTTTGCCTAACTTAGGCTCGTGTAGGGATTTCACTTGATATACTTAAGGTGCTGAAATAAATTTTCTGGGTGAGCCATCACATACTGGTTTTGCTCTTGCTGTATGCACGTCCTAGACCTTTCAAAGGGTCTTTAGGAGTTAAGATATTACATTTTCGTACAGGTTTTGGACCAAATAGAGAAGAAGCTTCTCAAACTGTACATTGGAGAAGTTGGTTATCTGTTGGTAAAGATGATAACTGTGGCATCTGCTTTGGAAAAGATAAATGCGATTGTGCGCACAGGGGATATCACTTGAAAGCAGCTATGAATCATCCAATAGAATCATTAAGGTTGGAAACGACCTTCAAGACCATCAAGTCCAACTGTCTACTGAACATCATCAGGACCACTAAACCACGTCCTGAAGTGCCACATCGGGATGTTTTCTGAACCCCTCCAGGGATGGTGACTTCACCCCTCCCCAGGCAGCCTGTTCCAATGCTTTGTAGACTGAACTGGGAGTTTAGGGTTGTCTCAAACTTGCAAAGGGGTTTTTCCTCCCCTGTGCTTGTTGCACTTTTCTGTGACTCGTGCATCTGTGTTCTCTTCCAGCTCCAGCTCCCAAACATCCTTCCTCTTTCTTCTCCTCTTCTTTGCTTCTTCGCTGTTTTGTTCCATTGCAGCTGCCTTGTGTAGAAGGAAGCTGAATAAACCTTACTCCTAAAATTTCTACCTCTGAAGACCCATTAATTCTGGCATAGCTTTCCAAAGTAGGTGGTAACCCTGGCATCTCCCTCCCAGCCTTCTGCAAGAAGCTGACAACTGAGCTACCAAATTGAGGATTAACAAGTTCACTTTTTATTTCAGTCTTTTTGAAACAAGCCTGGTGCTCATCAGTATTTTCATTTGCAGTGGTCACCTGCATCATCCCGGAATATATTTAGCTTCAGAAAGCCAGACTGTCACCTGGGCGGTGTGTGTAGGTTTTGACCCTATTGGGCTCTAAGTGAACCGAGCAAAACCTAATAGTTTTGATTGAGAGATCCCGCCCTATAAACACTGACAGAAGGAGCAGAAAGCAGCACCATGTGTGTGAAAACTCTGCTCCGTTCCTGCTGCTTAAGTCGACTGCTAAAGAACTTGTCCCAAATAGTAGAATTAATTTTACCAGGGTTGTCCTCAAGTGAGGTCCTTCATCTCACTCCGTAGGAAATAAATTGCAGTTGTCTCTGTGAGTAGGAGTGCTCTCAATGATATTCAGTGTAATTTCTACCCCCTCCTCCCTTAATTCATTCACTGAAGCCACAGTTCAGTATTTCTGATGTCAGACTTCATTCCTACAAAGGCCACTGTGGCCTCAAAAGCGTTGAACTGTGGCCTTACCGAAGGAATCGGGCAGGAGAAACAGGGATAATCATCAGGGAGGAGAGTCTGTGTTTATACCTGAATCCCTGTAATTGGTAATAGCTGAAAGGCAAATGCAGGAGAAATACAGAAGGGTTTGAGTGAGGATTTTAAGTAGCAGTTCTCTAGCCATGCTGCAGGAGTCATTACTCATCAGAGCTGTAACGTGGGGGTTATTGTCACGTGGGGTTGTGAAAGCGAACAAGGATTCTTTAAAAAAACCCCCAAAAAACAACAAAAAACACCCCAAAAGCCACCCCTTTAATCAGTGTTTCCCTTTGACAGCAGGTGCTTTAGCCCTGCCAGGACATTTTTACTATGAAGTCAGTTCAGCATCAAAGGTCTAAATGATGCATAGGATTTCCTGGCTAGCTCTGTGGTTTCCATGTTATGACTGATCGGGGTAGAAGAAATGCCTTTTCATTTCCCTCGGATAGTACAGGAAAGTCTCATGTTGTGTGGCGAGAAACCACCATTTTTATTTTCTTTTTTTTTCCTGTGCAGTTTCCTCCTTGCCACACAGATGAAGTTTTTCCCCCTACTGTTAGAGCAGTTCAGTCTAAACAGTGAAGCACCATAGGCAGGCTGTACAAAGCTTAGCCCAGTTCCCGTGTTTATTAGGCTGGGAGATCTGGGTTATACTCGCGGCCAAAAGGCAGTTTTTCCTTGCAGAGAAGGGAGGCAGCAGCAGCCTCACACTTCACAGTCTTAACAACTCTCCTATCCCAGCGGCGTCGGGATGCGTGGCTTAAAAATTCATCTTTCTTCTCTCATCTGCTTCCTTCAGCTAGTCCACAGAAGGATCGGGTTCTTGATTTTTTTAGGCTTTAGGCTCTGGAGCATCGTGCCTTCTGAGCGTGCAGAGGGGATGTGCCCGAACCTTTCAAGGAGTGTTATAAATACCTCCAAGTGAGAACTGCTCTGTGTACCCTAGAGAAATGAGGACACTACACAGAAAAAGGGAGCGTTTCAGTTGCTTACCTGGCACGAAACCTTCTGTTAGGAGCTGTTAGATGAGAAGCTATCTCCTTTGTGATGGAGCTCATCGCTTCCCTGACTGTACAGATACGCTGACCTGGCTGCTGTAGGGTTAGTCTATGACGGAGGCTGGGAGAGCAATCAGATAACCATGGAGACGGACGTTTTACTGTTCATCTTTTGTCTCTGTGACTTCTAATAGGAACGCCCGTGGTAGAAAGTTACGTGGGGGGCCTGTAGTAAGAGGGGTGTTTGTTTGAATTAGTCGAAGCAGGAAAGATTGGTGTTTAAAATCAAACATCTGGATGTGACTGCGCTGGCATTTCCTAACAGAAGAGTCAGTGTGGAAGGTATATATTTATAAATACTGGGGTGTACGGGACACATGTAGCTATTGGGTATTTATGAAGTGTCACGGTTTTATTTGGACGGAGGTTTGGTAACGATCAACTCCAGGGCCATTTATTAAGTTTGAAAGTAAATCAATAGCAGACGGGGATGCCATTTATTTTGCCACCACTTTTGCTGCTGCAGAACGTCCCAACGAGGTGTAGCAGAACACACCTTCAGGAGTGACACATGTACTGGGTGTGAGCAGAGACACACATGTGCACACTGCCCACTCTCCGTGGCTTCCGTGAAATCGAGTATCACACTATAAGAAGTTTTCAGGGGAGAATGAGGAGGAAACTCTCAAGGTACGTGAAAATCCAGTGCCATGTGTAGGGTTCATCTGGTGGCCAATACTCTGTGGTAAGGTGCTTGTGTATCCTCTGCTCTGCGTAGTAGGTCTGTTTTAAATGCCTTGAAGCTTTTGCAAGTGCCGGGAACTTGCAGAAGTGCCAGGAACTTGCTTCTCACAGCTCTGCTATTTTTTTGGAAGCTGCTAAGTATGCAGAGTGCTACCCCCCCCAACCCAAGAAAAGCTTTCTGCTTTGGAATTGCTGCCGGTGATCCTGGTGGTACTAAAAAGCACATCGTAAAAAATGACACCAAACACTGGATGTTTCTACTGGCAACAGCAGTTCAGTTCCTGGTGATACAGGTGGAACGAGAGCGATGAGAGAAGATGAACCTTGGAAGGTCTAGCTTGGGCATGTTGTGTTGCTTTGAGGATGTCTTGTCCTCTGATGTGTGTGTGTTTTGTGGGAAACTAATACTGTATAGATTAATACTGCTCAGTATAGAAATATCTTTCTCTTCCTTCAGTTTTGGACAGTATCACCGTGGTGCTGTAGAGGGCAAGAGTTGACGTGGTGGCTCCCCTGGAGATGGGAGCGTGAAGGTCTCGTGTGCAGTGGAAGGATTCAGGATTCAGCAGTTGAAACCTACCACTGAGCTGCTGTCTGAAGGGACTGAGCCAAAATGTGAGATCCTGATCTCTGCTGGTAGCAGCACAGCATCCAAACCAAAACCCCGTGGTTTAGATCCATCCCTCTGCGTATGTGCACTGAGGAAGGCAGGAAATATAGTAATATTAATAATATTACTCTAATTAAAAGGGCAAGAGATGAGACACGGAGAAGAAACTCATGGCCTGGAAGCTGCTGAGATCCTGAAACAATCCACAGGAGTTACTGTGGGGTGGGTTGGTTGGTTGGTGTTTGGGGGTGGGTTGGTTGGTGTTGGGGGTGGGTTGTTATTTGGTGTTTTTTTTGTTGGTTTGTGGGTTTTTTTAGGTTTTTTTTAAAGGTCCTTCAACCTTTGGTTGTGCCTTGTGGTCAGCACGTGGAACACAGTGTGCTCTACCTGTCAGTTTTCTGCTCCGACTCCGTCAGGAGCTGCCCAGATAAACTGTATCTTGCTGCACTGAGCTGCTGAAGGAGAGGTTTGGTTTGCTGTGTGTGGACCTCTGCTAAGGTGACAATTTAATGGGGGCAAAAAAAGTTGTCCTGCCCTCTGCTTTTAGAATTTCTCGCTTAGGAAGCAAAAGCTGTGCCTGGTGTCATCAGCGTGGTGACCCTGGTGTCTGTTGGGGAGGGTGGATGAAGGGATCCAGCTGTCACTAGCCAGATGTGGCCGTTCTGTGGAACTGTACGCGGCAGTGATGTGCACGGGCAGGTTCCCAAGGTCTCTGCCTGTGTCTTCAGGTGCAATCTGAATCCCGTCAGTTAAGCAGGGATGTTGCCCTTGGTATTCATTTAATCCGAGTGGCTTCGGAACTGTACCGTGATCGTGAAGGGGCCCAGGGTGTAAAGATATCTATGGTGACATTGGGTCTGGGGCACAGCGTATCTGGTCGCCAGGTAGAGAAGAAAGTTCAGTAGGGTGCTGCACCCAGCAGTGAGAACTGCCTTGAGAAGTGATGCCATGGTGTTCACTGCCTTCTCCCTGGGCTCAGGGAGACAGGCTTGGCCCAATCTCTGCCTGCATCTAACAAATGGCTTTGGTGGGGGGGAGTTGTCAGGAAAGCAAACCAGCAACCTGTTAGCAATGGGTTCGCCTTCTGTGGTTGACGTCCTGGCCAACTCTCTTGCACCCAAGAACCGATCTAATGGTTACGTGCCTCGTACAAGCCGCGAGCTGCACGTAACGGAGGATGCTGTCCCTCGGGTAAGCAATATACGTGGGTAGCCTTAGTCTGAGCCGGGAAGGCTTCTGTAGTTGGGCATTGTGTCGAAGCACCCTCCCAGCTGTCAGTACGTGGCTTTAAGCGTTGCTTGGTGGGCGGAAGGGTGACAGGCTCCAACTCCACCTGAGGGATAAGCCGTTGGTTCCCGGCCAGCGGTCGCAGAGGCTTTAATGGGAATGTTGGCTCACCGAGAAGCACGTGACTGGGTTCTCTGCCACGAGAGCTGTGATGAGGTGCTCTGCTAGCCTCACCTTTTTGCAGCCCGGGGATGTATTTGTTAGAGGAGGAGGAACGGGCAAAGGGTTCCCTTCTCCGCCAAAGCTGCCGTGTCAGAAGAGCACAGCGGATAGCGACGTGTGAAAATACAAACAGCTTGGAGGCAACGAACCATTTAGTTGAAAACGAATGCAAAATAAACATTATCTTGTCGAGCAAGCAGGATCTGTCCCGGCCCTGTCTTTCCTGTGACCTACAGGATTTTAAGAGAAGAGCTTCAGCGTTTTATTGGCGTTGCCACTATTAGACGAACTTTTCTTTCCCTTCTCTCCAGACTGGGGTCAGCTTTGAAGAGAGCATTAAGTGAATGGCTAATGGAATTAAGGGTATAATAATAGAAGGATATAGTGAGACAATTGTATTAACAAGAAATAAATCATGTTGAGTGTAAGGTAAGTGTTTTTTAATTGATTGATGGGAAGGATGCTCCATAGGGTGGGTTTTTTCTTTCTCTTTTGAGGACTAACAGCCACTTGCCTTCCCATCTACAGTAAAAAGCCAAAAGGGAGGAGGAAAAAAAAAAAGGAAAAAAGAGATAAGGAAATTATGCAGCGGGGAGATAAATTATTCAGAGAAGATGGCCATTTTGTGCTGACATCACTAATGTGCAAAAGCATTAAATCTTTTGACACTAGCTGCGTTCCTCAGAGGTTGTGGTGGCTGGAAGGAGGTAGTGGAGATTACGGCTAGAAAGCTACTTCAGCTTCCTTGGATGCCTTAAGTGGCTTTCCAAGGTGATCTAGTAAGTGAAGACTCAGCAAGGGCTGTGGGTCCCAAGCTGCTCTCTTTATTTGTTTATCTTATTCTAGTGACTTTAGTGAAAACAGCTCTGATGTCGTGTGGCCTGGAGATGCAGGTGGTTTACGCAGAGGTTAAAGAAAACCCGTGGCTGTTTTGAGCGTGGAGCTAGAATCTTGTGGGTACGTAACTCTGCTGAAAAAGAGGAGATGGGAATGTTAAGTATGAAGTGAAGCTTTTAGGGCCAAATCTTTGCACTCTATAAATAATGTGGTTTTGGTTTGTTTGGTTTTTTCCAAATAGAAGCACGGTGCCAGGTTTGCACCTTTTCAGGACCTGGTTTTCCTCAATCAGGCGATGCAAAAATGAAGTCCTAGAGAAGAAGATAAAACTGAAATGGCCACTTTGTGAGAAGGCCTTAAAGGGTAACCACCAAATGTCTATAGATAGAGTGTGTGACTGAAACCAAAGCAATGCAAAGGGAGGGGAAAAAAAATGTCATGGCTTCTTTTAGTTCAGAGTTTTTAAGCACTGCCTTTAAAGTGCCTTTCGTTGCCATTAATGCAGCAGGACCCTCCGTCTGATGCGAGACCTTAAATCTTAATCTCACTTTATTCCTCGAGACTTTAATCCACTGTCCCTCCAACAGCTGTTTGCAGCCAACCTGAATGACAGGTGAACACACATTGGAAAACAGTTTGGTTTTCACGTGAAGGAACAGAAGCTTGCCTAGTTTTGTGATGTGCTTCTGTAGATCTTCAATAAAACAAACCAAAGATGCTTCCAAACAGGCTTCCTAAGGTACAATAAAAATCAAGAGCTATAATGAATGCCCTCGTTTTGAAAGGCAGTGTTTTGTTCTGTGGGTAATTTTCCAGCAAAACTTGCCAAGTAAGCAGCTTTGGATATTGCTGTTGTCCCCAAAGAGGGATGGGCTGTGGCGTTGCTGTCCTGCAGCTTGGCAATTCCCTAAATGCTCATCGTTTGCGTGAGTGGTGTCCCGTGGTCAGCCTGTCATTGACTTGTCGGTAGCCGACTGCACCAATTTTTGACCATACCATGGTGTCATTGGCTGTAAATTAATTTACTTTTGCCATTAACTACAGGCAGTAAGCGGTCAATTCAATTTCGTCCATTAAAGACAATAACCTTAGCCAAGCTCTTTGATGCTATTCTTAGTTCACCCCTCGGGACTACTCTACTTACATCTGCAGAGGTACTGGTAAATTTATATTACCATTCCTTGTCTAATATTGGTGATTTGTTGGTTTTGCTTTAATACATGGACAGTTAAGTCGAAATGCAAAGCCTCTTGCACAGAGCGATCTCGGGGATGTGAAAGTTCTGGGGAGGAGAAAGCAGAGTGCAATGGAAATGAAATGGCAAGGAGAGATCCTCTGGCATAAGATGGTCTAACCGAGGTGTATACCCAGAGCAGCAGACGTGCAGAGGTGGCCAGGTACTCTGGTCTGTCCCTGTGCTAGGAAATAATTCATTTTCTACTCCTCTCTAGGCTAAATACCCCAAAGCCCAACCTGCTGTAGAAAGCAGATGTGATTGTGTGTAGCAGATCCAATAGCTGTCACCTGCTTCGGAGAGTGGGCATCTTTTGTTTCCTTACTTGCAGGCTGACAAGGAGGACCAGTTTTACAACAGAGTAAGGTGGGGGTCTCCTAGGTTGCTCTGAGAACAGCCCACAAGCTGTATATGGTGTTTCAGTGCCCTACCCATGGGGTTCATACTTTCTAAACCCCTAATTTAAAGGATACTTATTATTTAAATAACACAGGGAGATTGAGAGATGGGGTTTGTGACTCTTCCGTGGCTTTATGGGATATGGGAGAATCTTCTAACCTCTTCTCACCTGCGTAGATGTCTGGTGAAAAGGAGAAGAAAATAAAAGGCGATTTCTTTGTAGCCTGTCCCTCTTTCTTCATTTAGACTCAGGTTCGCCTATGAACCCTCATACCCAGGTCCCCTGTGAGCTGTTGTTTACTTGCTGTCCTGTGACGTGATGGAAAAAGCTGTGCTACTGCTTGGGGAAAAGCTAGGGATGTGTTACATGACTTCACTGTGTTTGTCCTTGACTTATCTTGAATAGCCAAGCCTTTGGTTTTGATATTCCAGAGCAGTGGCAGTGCCTTTTGTATAGCAGTTGTTGCCAGTGAGTATATGTAGTAGGTTCTTCCACAAGTCCTGGGTTTGGGCTCTTCCAGAAGTCCTGGTTTCCACTAGTGATTCAGAAAACCAGAAAGTGTAGCAAAGAGCACATAGCTTCTTGTGGCAATGGCTTCACTTTTTCTTTTGCTTGTCCAGCTCAATGAGGAAATGGATGTTCTTCAGACACCTTTGGGACAATGCTAGTTGGATTTTCTGTTGGTTGGTTGGTTTTTTTACAGGACCTTGTAGCTGGATCACACAGTGGCTTGCTTAATGAAAGAACCAGATTAAGTGGATGGCAGTTGTGACTTCACAGTCCAGCCTTTAAGGGGGCAGAAAGTGAACATAGGATGATGTGGAAGTAGCATCCATGCAGGACACGGAACCTGCGTTCCTCCAAGAGCACACGTGTTCTCTGTGGTGTAGAAATGTTTCTTGCAATGCTTCATTGCTGTCTTTTGGCTGTTCAGGTATTAAAAGATGGTGGAAGATCTTACGTGTTGGTAGTGCTCTACCCTTTTGGTCAGCCTGAACAGAAAGCTCTTGTCTTCCTGTTGTGAACCTGCAGCACTCGGAGAGGTGGAGGAAAAAGGGCTGGGGAATGTGGCAAAGGCTGAACTATCAATCTCTTGGAAAAAAACCAGGAAAGCAAACGTGATTTCTGTGATGCTTTGGCCAACATGAGGAACTGAGGCTGCATGTTGATCAGAGAAACTTGAGCAGGCAAGAGAGGATTGGAAAAATCTCTGTTTCTTTGGGTTAATGCAGTGTGCTGGCCTTTCCCCCCTTGAGACAGTAGGATCAGTTCAGGTTTGGGTCACAAAGGTTAGTGAGCTCAGGCTCATCTCCAGTGGACGTTCCTCTACACTATGAAGTCGTTGTGTTACATGGTAGGAATAGCCAGCAGTGTTTCCAGGGAGGCTGGGGGAATGGCAACTGCCTCAGCAGTTGTACCTGGGGGGGAAAAAACCCCAGACCATCTTCTTTGTTCTGCTTAAAGCTGCTTCTCATGTATATTGTCTTGTCAAAAAAAATCCAAACCAAACCCAAACACTCAAACATGCAGCAAGTCCTGTTGTAGTGCTGTCCAAAACAAAGCTGCTCTTGAAATGACTGCTCTGCCTGAAACCTGATTTTTGATGTCTGCACTCTGCCAAGTGCTTAAGCAAGTGCTGGTGGAAAGCAGTTCTGGCTCCTCCCCTTAATAATACCATCAGAGCATGGGACTGTTGACGGACAGAAAGGTGGAAACCATCCTTTCTCCAGAGAACCAATACCTAGGGTATCAAACTGTCGTGGGAAGAGAGGAGCCAGGATATTATGACTTAGCCATCTCATGGTGGTTAAGGGGCTATGTCAGATGTTGAGGTCGACGTCACCATTCATGGAGCCGCACAAAATGAGCGGGCAGGAGCAAAATTCTCCGGTGAAATCAAGTTTTCACGCAGTGTTGTGGCACATGTGGGAGACGATTTGAAAGGTTGGTACGTTTCAGCAAGCAGGATGGCCAAAAGAAGAGGCTGTGGGAGATAAGAGAATGGATAAATGATAACTTTGAATGTCGTAAAGAGAAAGTAGAGGTGTAAATGCTGCAAAACGGGGAAAAGGGGTGGATCAGATGGTGACAGTCTTTGAGTGATGGGCTTCAAGTGGGGTTGTTGATGCTGGACGGTCTGAGATGGAAAATAAATACACTGATTTTTGCATTCCAGCAAAATGTAGGGTTGTAGTGAGGTGGGTGTTGGTCTCTTCTCTCAGGTAACTGGTGATAGGATGAGAGGAAAGGGGCTGAAGTTTCCCCAGGGGAGGTTTAGGTTGGACATTAGGGAAAATGTCTTTCCTGAGAGAGTGGTGAGGCCTTGGGACAGGCTGCCCAGGGAGCAGAGTCCCCATCCCTGGAGGGGTTCAGCAAACACCCCGATGTGGCACTTCAGGAGATGGTTCAGTGGTCCTGATGATCTTGAGTAGACAGTTGGACTGGATGATCTTAGAGGTGTTTTCCATCTTTAATGATTCTATGATTCTAAAGTATATTTATGATCTTGCTCAGTCTCGTGATATGACTTATTTTCACTTAAAAGCTTAAAGCAGAATTATGTCAACGTTGCTGGCTCTCTTGGTTTGCAAGTGAACGAGTGCGCTGCTGAAATGGAAGGGGGAAGGTAGGATAAGAACGTCAAGGTTGTGCAGAGCTGAAGCTGTTTCTCTGGCTGTCATCTGCTCCGTTTCTAAGCTTTAAATCCCCCCATTCTTCAATTTAGCCACAGGAATTGCTTCTCCCACCTTCTCTCACAACCCACCCGCTGCCGTCGCATCTTTCCTGGGGCCTTTTCCTTTGTTTGCTGCTTGGCAAAACCTTAGAAATAAGTTGCCCCCCACCCAGGCTGAAGAGCCGTGGTGCTTTGTAAATGTGTTTGCTGCTGTGTTAAATTGCCTGGTTCCTGCCCTTTTAATTTCTCCAGCATGAAGACCGCAGTGGGCAGCCCAGCAGCGGGAGAGGGTTGGGCAGTGGCTCTGCCTTGTTGTTCTGCTAATGGCCCAGGGACTTTAAGCTCTACCAGCCAGCCCACACTTGGACCTCGTAGTCACGTAGCCAACGCACCATGGGCTGGCTCTGTAGGCACAAAAACCCTACGCAGTTAGGTGGGAGGTAAAAATTGGGCTCAAAATAGTCTTCCTGCCGAGTTCTGCACGTTACTAATTTGCAGCAGGGTTGGGTTTGGTGCGTTTTTTTCTTGTTTCCACCCCCCTGAATCTCAGAAACTTCCATTTTTCTCTCAGACTGATAACAGTGATTACATCCGAGTGCAGAGCAAAGCCTGGATCCCCTGTGTTAAACACTTAAGTGCCCGGAGGTTATTTGGGGGGTATTACTGCAGTGGGTGCGCGCGGCATCTCTTGCCAGCAAGAGCCCTGTCTTTGGTCAGCGCTTCCAAAACCTGGCTCCACAACTTGATGGTGTTTGGGGTTATTAGTTTAGTTTTGGGGTGTATCAGGAGGTAACTGTTCGCTATTTCTGCATCCTGAAGATGGAGGTTGAGGAAGATGAGCTAGGATTCCTCGCACTCTTTTTAGCTGAGGAGTGGGATCCAAGTGATGGACATCTCAGAACCCGGAGATGCTGTTGGATCCCCTTCGGTGCCCAAGGTCCCTCAGCACTGGAAAAAATATGGAAATCCATTGCTTATTTTTTCCCCCCCAACTGTTCTTTGCTCCCTTCCCATTTTGGTATCGACGTGTAGTCAAGCAGCTGACGCTCAGCAGCCTCCCTGCAGACCTTAGCGAGTGAAGCAGTTGTCCGTAAACACCAGGTGAAAAGTAGTACTAGATGATCTTTTAGCTTAATCCAGCACACAGAGTGAGTGTGAGTGGCGAGCATCATATCTCTAAGCTGGTGAGGCTATCCAGGAGAAAAGAGTTAGTGGAAGGGGTTGATAGGATCTAAAGAAGTTGCTGTTAGTGATGTGCATCTTTGGAACGGTCCAAATGGGATAAAACCCAGTGATTTCTGATCCGAGGGAGAAAGGTCTGCTTCTCAAGACCTCTCCCATGTCCTGCAGTTACGGTACCTAAGTTTTTCTAAATGCTGGGTCATGAGGGTCATGAAAATTGCTGGGTGGCAAATGACTTGCAGGAAGTGTTTGTGCAAGGTGTTTACTAGAAGGGTTTAAATCTCACATCCCCTTAAGTACAGAGTACCCGCTTCTGCTCCAGGAAATGACCAATCCAGTTACTACTAGAAGCTGAGAGACTATTTTGGAGAGAAACCCCAGTACGCTTTTCATTTGGTGTTCTGTAGACATATCCTAGAACAAGTTTGGGGCAGGGTTTGGACTGAAGCTTGCCCTTTGAGTAACCAGGCTACTCCATTAGCTACAGATCCGGGGGGTGTGTTGTGTTGTCCTGATAGAATTTGCCTTGCAGATGTTGAGGATACCAAATGACTCGAGTTTGTGTATTACAATTAGTATGAGTTGGATAATAAAGACACGTCTAGTCTATAATGGCCCCTCTGGTTTCCCAGAGCAGGAGGTATTTGCATTGAAACGGAACGAGCTATTAATTGCCTGGTTTGCTGCTCAAACTCGGAGCGGGTTTTCAGCTAGACCACTGAGATAGGGAGGAGTCTCCATCGACCTCCTTCTACATGTTGATTGCTTTTTTTCACATCCGTAAAGCCAAGAGGTGGGGAAGGAAGGCACGTATCAGTTCTGACGTTCAGGAGCTGTCTGCTGCAGCTCTTGCGTGCCCTTGGACGAGTCAATTTACTGCTTGGTTTACTTTCTCTGCCTAGAAAGCAGAAATGATAGTAGGTGTTTGACCCTGTTTTCCTGCGCTCTCAGAATCCACTTGCACGGGTGAGGCTCGTGTGAGTAAAAGGTGAGATGAAAAGAGGGTCTCTTCTCTAGAAAGTTACAAAACTGCAAGAAAATAACTGGAAGAAAAAAAAACCTGGAAGAAAACTGAAGAGAATTTTCCTCTTTAGGCTTTGTGGCTGACCCAAAGCAAATCTTCACAGCTTTAGCAGTAACTCCCGGGAGTTCACTTGAGACTTTGTCCCAATAGTATGTGGATACCAGAGAGAAAAGGGCAAACTCGTGAGTCCACTTGTGCCGATATTGTAGCCTGGATTGTGTTGATGGTTTTTAATAGGCTGACCATGTTTTAGCTGAAATACTGAGATGCTGGTCACAGACTCTCTGGTAATATAAAAATTTCTGCCTGCTGTTCCTTGGAGGCCAGCAGATGAAAATCCAGGGAACAAGATTTCAGTGTATCGAGGGACATTCTAATAGTCTCTGTGAAAAATCAATGGACTACAAGAAACGGGAAGAATATTCTTTGTGCCTTTTTTTTTTCCCTTGAATTTTTACACATCCCCGTTGAGCTCTCCCTGGTCTCCTTGAAGCAAAACAAATAACAACCAGTCTGCTGAGACTCGAGCTAAAATGACTGCAAATTTTATTGCTGTGCAAGCTGCCAATATTCAACTTCAAATGATTGCAGAGAAAACTGGATAATCAGAACTTGTTAGAGTCGTTTAA
>JANHGA010009731.1:96789-115938 GCA_027560355.1 Halcyon chelicuti
GCTCCTGCCTCCCCTTGACTGGACCCAGAGTAAGGAGTCTCTCCTAGCAAGATGCAACTGTGATGGTGCCACATGCTCATGCGATATTGACCCACCCAGGAGCAAGCTTTGCCCGCCCTAAGCAGCCTCCCTGGTCCCCAGCCCTGCCCCACACTCCCTCGGGTCTCCCTGGTCCTACCTTGTCCCCTTGTGTTCTTCAAGAGTAACCTGAGGGTGCTCACTTGTGCCTTCCTGGTCCTACCTTGTCTCCTTGTGCTTCTCAGGAGTGGCCTGAAGGTACTGGAGCCTCTCTGGTCCTACCTTGTCCCCTTGTGCCACTCAAGAGTAGCCTGAGGGTACTCACTTGTTCCTCCCTGGTTCTCTCTTGTCTTCTTGTGCTGCTCAGGAGTAGCCTGAGGGTACTCACTTGTGCCTTCCTTGTCCTATCTTATCTTCTTGTGCTGCTCAGGAGTACCCTGAGGGTGCTCACTTGTTCCTCCCTGGGTCTATCTTGTCTTCTTGTGCTGTGCTCACTTGTGCCTTCCTGGTCCTATCTTATCCCCTTGTGCTGATCAGGAGTAGCCTGAGGGTACTCACTTGTGCCTTCCTGGTCCTATCTTATCCCCTTGTGCTGATCAGGAGTAGCCTGAGGGTACTCACTTGTGCCTTCCTGGTCCTATCTTGTCTTCTTGTGCTGCTCAGGAGTAGCCTGAGGTACTCACTTGTACCTCTCTGGTCCTATCTTGTCTTCTTGTGCTGCTCAGGAGTAGCCTGAGGGTACTCACTTGTTCCTCCCTGGTTCTATCTTGTCCCCTTGTGCTGCTCAAGAGTAGCCTGAGGTGCTCACCTGTGTGTCCCAGTGCTGCACCAGCAGCTCCCTGGAAAGGCTGCATGTCGTGTAGAAACCTCTGTTGAGCTGCTGTTAGACACGTGTAAGGACGTTTCTCAAGAGACAAAGCTACTGCTGGTAACGTGGCCATCCTTGGCAGCCCTCAGCTGCCAGGATACTGGAGCCACCTCTTGGCCTTGCGTTCAGAGATGTATGTTGGAAAGCACCCTTCCCATTAGCGGAAGACAGATATTTTGCTGTCAAGCACATATAGCCCATCCTGGTTGATCCTGGCAAGATGCCTACTTATTATCTATATTATAATAATATTATTATAATATAATCTTCTTCTTATTATATAATATTATTATAGATATTATTATATAATCTATATTATTATTATTCTGTTATCTGCTGGGAGTTTAGTTCTCTGTGTGTGTAATCTTATTGTGGAAATTCATCTATTTATGAAGACAAACCCCCTTGTCAGTCAAACAGCAAATGCAAGATGTTGGGTGTACCTGCTGATGTCTGTGATGAGCAAGTGTTTAGAGGAGTGAGCCAGGGCTGGTAGCCAGGAGTTTGTGAGCCTGAATCTCGTCTTCCACGGGGGTTTCTGCTAGGAAAAATAAGTGTAAAAAGTGAATCAGTTGCCCAGCAGAGTTAAAGTCACTCTTCCCACTGCTGCCCTGCGGTGAAAGGGGATCGCGTCTCGCTGCTGCTGGTTAGTCGGTCCCAGGGAAGGATGTAATTATGCTGTAAATCTGTTGAGGTAGAAACTCTGTGTAATTTTACACTGTGCTCTGCCTTAGGCACAAGCACTTACCGACTAACAACATATATATACACTACCTGTAATGTACACTACATAGCCCATAGATGCTGATGTTGAAAGCTGCATATGTCAAGAGAAAACGCGGCTCGAGACCGCTGTTACCAGGGTCTCATTAGACATCACTGGCATCCTCACCTACTAGGTCAGGTCTGCAGTGAAAGATTTGGTTCTGAGTGCTCGTGCCTTATGAAACTGTCATCTCTTTTTTTTTTAATCCAGGCTTAACACTCTCCCTTCTGAACAAATAGGTTAAATGTGCCGTGTTGAGAGAGAATGCTGCGGTAAGAGGTGACCATGTACAACTGGAAAGAAATATTTATGGTCAGCTGAGCAGGATCAGCTATCAGATGGCCTCTGACATCCACCACCATCTACTACAGAGCTAATTAGTTGTAAAAGTAGATGACAGGTCAATTGCATCAGCACAAAGGATGAATTTGTCTTTTTGGGTTTCGCTGATAATTAAGTCTGCTGAACAAAGACAGGCAGAGAGCTTGGAAGCAAACTTTGCCGAAGGAAGGTTAAAAGAAGATGCAGCTGTAAACAGAAGCACAAGGGCAAGGTAAAGGTGCAGGACGAGGGGGTGCTTGTGGTGAGATGGGTGGAGAGGCTCATACCTACCACGAGGTAATGCACAGGAGAAAATTCAGTCTGTGGACACTAGATTCAGCTCTATGCTAATTCACATGGTGCATCCTCATTGCAGCTTTTAAGGGTGTAGGAGGAAGATCATTACACTTGGAATTTATTGGGGTAATTGGTTAACAAGCTAGGTACTCGATAGACAGCTACTTCCACTAGCAGTGCTGAGATGTAAGGACAACAGAGCTGCAGCGATGAAAAGAAGTCTGTATGAAATCAAACTACAGTCCACGGCAGATTCCATTTTTATAAATATCAATTAAGCACATTTAGTTAGGTTTTTGGGGTTTTTTTCTAGTTTGAAGTCATTTGAGGATGTGGGGCATGGTAAAGATCATCTAGTGAAGTCTGCACTACTCAACCATTTGTGTTGCTTTTCATATTTTTAATAGAAATTTTTTTTTCTTTAAACTATCTTTTTAAATGGTTTATTGCAAAGGAGAACCTTTTCTTCTGCTGTTGTTCCTTTTATCTTTTATTCAGACTCTTCTGTCCTGCCCCACTTGGGTGACGTGTGAATGCTCAGCTACCACTGCACTACAGCAGACTGGCATGGAGTGGTATAAAAGATGGTCACAGAAAGCAGGACTGAAGATAGGAAAGGGCTGTATAGATCAGGGAGAGCACCTTGAAGCTCATGTGAAATTTGGCTGGCAACCAGTGCA
The DNA here is from genome assembly GCA_027560355.1 of Halcyon chelicuti. Lineage (NCBI taxonomy): Eukaryota > Metazoa > Chordata > Aves > Coraciiformes > Alcedinidae > Halcyon > Halcyon chelicuti. The sequence continues at coordinate 99,740 of JANHGA010009731.1, forward strand.
TGACGGAGAGCGTGGAATTGCACACTCACTTCAACTGGTGCATCCCAGCAGCAATAGTACCAGTTGCGGTCTGGTACTTGTGTGCTCAGGGAGCCTGGCAAAAAGTGGGTTGCAGTGGTTCAAGTGGGATGAACCAAAATCAGCAAATACCTCTGATACCGAAGGGGTGAGTTGCTGGCACAGTTGGGTGGTGTTTCTGAAGTAAAACATGATGCGGTGCTCAGCTTCAGCTGCACGTGCAAGAATAAGTCTGCCTCCTAAATTACTTAGAGAATAAATTGCAGTGATGCTTTCAAAATACAGAAATATAAGTAAGAGGTGGAGGGCAGCATACATAGATGACTTTTGCAGTACTTAGTTTGTGAGTTGTAATTAAAGAACACTTCAGCTACTTAGTCCAGGCTTTGGTCTAGCAGGGCAGCAGCCCAGCCTAGTTGGAAAAGGGGGTGCAATTTGGTAGTAAGTCAATGGTATGAGCGTAGGAACATCATGGAACAGGGGGGATGGTTCAGGTTGACTTGGGAATTGATGTACAAACAAGTACTTGGGGGGAAAAAGTGTCAGAGTTTATGGATCTACATCTCGGTAGCAGCCAAATGGAGGAGAACCAAGTGGGACAGATCTGGACCTTTCTTATACAGGGTAACATGTCAGAGGAAAAAAGCACAGAGGACCCAATTCAGCCTTTCTCTGATGCCCCATCTTCCTGTGAGAGTGAGATATGTGCACAACATGGAGTTCAAGTCCAAGCTCTTCGAAAATAAAGCAGTTTCAGGAAGCAGCGTGTGACGAAGGCACGCGTATCTTAGAGGGCAGTGAAGGTCTGAGCTGCACCTTCCCGTCCTGCTGTGAGATGGTTGGATCCTCTCTGTGTCACGCCAAAGCTCGTGTGCTTGGTTGAACGCTCGCTGTACCTTCCTGGAACGCTTTGCCTTTCAAATCTCCAAGCAAACAGCTGACTCTGCATTGCAGTGTTTGCTCTACCTGTCCTCATCAGGTCTGCACAAGCTGGAGGAAAGATGTTGACGGAAGTAATCGATAGAGTAAAGAATGATGAACCAATGAAAAGAATCTGACTGAAAGGCCAGGCTGGAGACCACCCCAGTCATGACAGTATCATAATTATCATTTTTGGGGCTGGTAAATTCAAGTGCTAGCACAGAAATAAGAGGATCAATAATTTAAACCTTGGCAAGCGTAAGGTTACAGAAGAAAAGGCCGAGAGCCGTAGCTGTTGTGTGCAGAAGAACGCGTTCTCTGCTCTTGCCAGCAGAATCCTGACGCAGTCTGCGGACTCCTTCAAATAGTGAGAATACACCAAAAAACTGGAGAGAATGGTTTTACACAGAGCAATCGCAGAAGTTGGGTTTCTCCTGGGTTGTGCTGTTATTGGCGGCTTGTGTCACATGGAGCACAAGCCACTTGTCTCCAGAATGACTCCTTTTTCAGCTACAAAGGGATGGTGCCTTTTAAATTTGTGTTTTGAGAGTACTTGGCTTTCCTTGCATGGAAGGCAACTCTAGACGTTCATATACTACTTCCAGGTTTACAGGAGGATGAGCATGAGTTAGTGTCACCTGTAGTAAAGCTGTGGCTTCAGGTCTTGAGTCACAAATTCTCCTAAGGTTCAGTTCGCCGTGCTTGGAGTTTAGAGCTCAGAATATCACTGAAGGTTATCAGAAGGCTTGTGTAACCGTGCAGGACAGCATCGTTATGGATAAGTTAACTAGTTCTCTTTAAATCGATGACGATACTTCTGCGTGTAGAAGCTGAGTTTTAATTTGCATGAGCTGAAATGTGATTTCTGAGAAGTTGAAAGGAAAAGCTGGGGGGGAAATCCCAAAATCAAACAGGAAGAAAGGAAGTGAACTACAAATGCTGGGGGTGAAAGAGAAGCGTATGGGAAAGAATATGCAATAACTGATAGGTGCTTTGAGGAGCTGTGTCTTGTTAACACCAAGTGAGAGTGGTTGAGGCTGGAAGGCACCTCCAACACCCATTACTCCAGTCCCTGCTCAAGCAGGGTCAGAGAGAACAGCTTGCCCAAGATCCTGCCCAGTTGGGTTTTTGGTATCTGCATGGGTGGAGACTTTACAGCTCTGGGCAAGGTGTTACACTGTTCAGCCACAGAAATGTTAAAGATTTTTCTTGCCTTGGAGAAATGTCTTTAGTACCAGTTGTCTCTTGCCCTGCACAGCCCAGCTCCCTCTTCTTTACACCCTTTCCTGGCTGAACAGTCCCAGCTCTCAGATTCTGGCCATGTGAGCAGTTGCCCATGACCTCCGTGAGCCTTTGGTGGTCTCACCACATTAAGTGAAATATCACCTTGTTCTGGGAGCCCAGAGCTGAACCTGAGGGTCTGAGTCAAGGGGAGTCATGTCTCTTGACCTCCTGGCTGGTCTCTTCCTGATGCAGCAGCTTTCAGGAGCTAATCAGCTCTTAAAAAAAAAAAATCAATCCATCTTTTTGGTCGTGGGCTTGCTAACAGAGATTCCAAGGAGCACTCTGTGATCTTGAAATCCCGGTCGTCACCAGGATGCTGATTCCACGGTGGGTGCAAGCCCGCTGCACGTGCCATTTGGTGACTGAATGATTCACATTGACTTTGATTTCTGAATCAAGTGTTTCAGTCACGTCGAAATGTTGAGAGGAACTCTTCACTGTTTTTCCCAGGGGGTTTTTCATTCTTTTTCTTGGCTGTGATGTTTGTTTGGTTGGCTTTTGTTTGCTCATTTTGTGGTTTGAGCTTTTTCTTTTATTAATTTATTATTATTTTATTTGTTTAGGGTTTTTTTTTTCTAGTTTGTGTATTAGGCTGTACAGAACAGTTGTACTGTCTTGGCTCGGTATGTGCCACCAGCTCTGTAGATGCTCTGAAGGTAGAAAGGAGTGTTGTTTAGCCCTAAACCTAAAATTACAGTTGACGGGCAGGTTTTGGCTGCAGCCTTATTTTGTCATCATGCACGAACAGGAAAAGTCACTTAAAAAAACCTCCCGGAATTGAAAAGCAATTCTGTCCTGGCTACCTGTGAACAGTTGTTCGGTCCCTACAGACAACTTCCCACGATCACTGTTATTGACTCTTCTTCTGAAAAGATCAACCGTTGAATCTTATGCAGAGGCTTCAGTGAGTCGTCTTCTGATGGAAAACCTAATTCTGTTGTTGCTGATTTGCTGTATCCGAGCTCTTCTGCCCCTAATATTTCTGTGACCAAGGAACTTGCCAAGAGCTGGGGAAAGTGAACTGCGAAAAGATCTCATGGGTTTTACAGTAGGATTGGAATCAAACTCTTATGTGTACATTTGAGGAAAAAATGTTGGCTAAACAATAACTCAGAGACTGATCATAAATCTGTTAAGGGAAATGAGTTCTAATTACCCCCAAATACCTGAGCTCATTCCAAGGAATTTGTTGGGTTTGTTGTGTTTTTAGAATCTGTGTTTATCAGCAAAGTAAGAAGCTTGTGTTCTTAAACTCTTCTTATTTCCTTACCTGATTGTATACTGTAACTGCGTCTTATCTCAGGGGTTTTCTGCACTCTTCTGTTTTGCCTGAATTACATTACACAGCCTTGGACAAGGTGAGTTTAAGAGCTTTTCCTGCTGCATTCTGCTTTAATTGCCATGTGTCGAATGTTCCCGACCAGCTTGCGGTCTACAGAACAAATTAAAACATCTCCATAAAGTGGTTGGGGAAAAAAAAACCACCCTATCCAAAACTGGACTAAACTTGAAGCATGAATATATTAATGAAAACCTCAAGCTGTTCATGGACATTTTGTGAGCAACAAAAAGCAGCATTAATCAAGGCAACGACCAGCTTTGCAGTTGTCACTTGACGGTTGGGGATGTCACAGCATTTGGCCTTCTAAATTCTGGTCGTAACACAAGCGAGGGACCTCGAGTTCCAAATTTCACTACGGTTATGTCTATTTTTTTACAACTTTACTTGAGCACGGGCTGTTCTACCTCCGTAGGTTATAAAGCAGAAAGTGTCTTTGTTCGCTTGGGCAGCCTTCGTGCTGGAAAAAGCCGCTTGGCCGATGGGTTGAAGGCACGTTTCCCTGCTCCTCCTGGATGACAATAAAGCCTGGCTCGGAACATGCGTCCTGCCTTCTAATTGATGCTGAGGGTGTCAATCAGGAAGCTAAAATGTCTACAGGGCTCTGTGGTGGTGTGTATAAGATGCTGCTGCTTCTCACTTGTTTTAGGCGAAGGGCATTATTCCAGTCGTGGCACCGTTCCCGGTATCCCCGTGAGCTCTCCTCGGAAGGAAGCGTAGCTCCTGAATATATAGGTCAGGAAAGGACGTTGTTCTAACCGGTGTCCTTGATGGAAAACTGGGATGTGCTGAATTAGCAAAAAGTCTGAGTTCAGTGTCATCCGTTTTTCAGTATTTCCCGAAGAATTGATTTATTTCACATTATTAATGAACTTTGCAGCAGTTCCACTTGTCAGGCCTACTCTGCAGGGGTCAATAATGAGAGGAAACCTGATGTTAGTGGATCCAGCTTAAGTGATTCTGTCATGCTAACGATTCAATATATCAGGACAAATGTCAGCTCCTTCCAATATGTTAATTCCTCTGATCCTATTTGCATAAACTACAGTCAATGAAATACACGTTCCCCCTCTAGGATAGTTAATGGAGAGGTGTAAAAGATTGTTTTGTTGGGGTTTGTTTTTCCGAGTTCCTAAAGAAGGCCAAGAAGAACGGGACGTCATTTCTGAGCTTCACGTGCAACCTGGAAGCCAGGATGCGGTTTTACTTGAGGATGAGCAGGTTTAGTCACCTGATTTAGGAGGTGATAGTAGAGAGGAGGACTGAGCACCCACCGTATCTGATTTTTGGGTTTGATTGCTCAGGAGCCAAGCAAAGCACAGGAGGCCAGAACTCAACCCGTTTTGCCAAAACTGTTGCCAAAATCTGTCCCCTCATCAAAGGAAACTTGTCAAGGAAATACCCCTGTTAGCTCTGCTCCAACAAGCCTTCAGAGCGTGCGCTTTCTGGCTTCCTGATGTCTTGTCTGAGGTCACAGTTGTTAAACTGAAGGGGTTTTTTGTGTTTAGTGGCACAAAATTCTCGCCTGTGGCTCCTGCCGAGTTCTTCAACACGGTTGGAGTGGGGCTTCCGTGGTTTGCACCTGAGTGTACCCCAGGGATTCCTTTTTCCTCCTTATAGCATCGTGTTGTGTGCACCGTTGTGCTATGGGAATGAAAAAAAAAATGAACATTGGAAGGAAAAAAATAAATGAATCCTTAGGTATTTGTGGAATAGATGTTACTTCTTGTCATGAACATGTGACCCACCTGCTGCCTGCCTTAGGACCTGAAGATGCTACAACATTTCAGTAACTTAATTTGCTCCCAGGAGCAGCATCCATGTGCTGAAAACAAGGCTTCGCTGAGGTTCTCTGTCTCTGCTCAGCTTCTACCAAGATGAAATGAAAAACGAGGGGGGTTTTTTTTGCGTTGTGCTTCTTCTCTTCCTGGATTTTGGAGGTGATGTTTCAGTGTTTAGCAACGGCAAGGAAAGCGTGGAATGCTAATGACTGAACACTACGAGGCACAGCAGCCTTACCCACAGAGTGTTCAAGTTTTTCAGGGCCAAAAAAAAAAGATAAGTAGCTACGGCTTTGTTTTCTTCTACTTCCTCTGTGTATGAAATCACTTTGATAGATCTGCAGGAAGAGATTTAGTTGCAGATGGCAGAGGTCAGTGTATTGTGTATTCAATGTAGTCAATAATAAAGTCAGGACTTATGCTAACGGAATGTTAATAAGGAGTCACAAGGACCTTGGAAAGTCATTATGTCTGGGCATTTGCTTCACAATATTGCTCCAAACAGGCTCTGGAGGCCAATGCAAGGGGATTTACAATAAATAAATAAATAGATCTGGAGGAATAAGGGAAAGCAGAAAGGCTAAAAATAGAAGGTTCCTGTAATGGGCAGCAGACTGTTGCAAAGACCATTTCAGAGCGCAGTTGTTACACAGCAAAGGAAACCGTATTGCATCATTTCATGACCTCAACGTTCAGCCTCATCCTTGTCAGCTGAAGACTGCTGTCCTGTTGGCCTCGGAGATCGGGAGGAAGCTGTGTGTGTTTTCCCCTCAAAGCAGAAATCTGAGCTACGGTTGTGAAGTAGAAATAACGCAAACTCCTTTTCATTGTCGTTTACAGAGGAAATAGGTACGAACCACCAGCGGGTTCATTCTTATAGCTACAGATCCTTGGGCAAAGCGTTTGTTTGCTGGGTTTTTTGTGTCTGAACAATTGAAGATCTTTATCCTGGGAGCTCTGTTTTTTGGCTTGGGCTCAAAAAGCAAAACCTTTAGTCTGTAGCGTGACTCAAGCCAATAGTCTTTCCTTCCTACACACCAGATGTTTATTATCCCTTACATTATTACTTTGCTCCACCACCTTGAAATCACCAAAACTAGAACAAAGACTTCAAACCCTCAACTGAATTATTCCACCTCACTCAGACAAAGCTGCCTTTGGAGGAGTAATGTCACTGTACTTAATGGAGGCTCTTGGTGTTGCTCCTCACCTTTATTTCCCGAGGCTGCTAATGAAGGAAATGTCTTCCAGGGCACTATCAATACAGTCAGTGACCACCCAGCAGATGTTGCTCCTCTGGGATATGTGCTTGCCTCATTCTTTTTTTCAGCTGTGCAGTTGAAGGTCCAGCCTTTTATCATTTCAACGAGCAACGACCCGTCCTGCAAACCACCCACTTCTAATACTGGGCTATGCATGAGACTGTCTGTGCGCCGCTAAGCTGCCCTCCACGGGTTAATTTATTGCAAATGCCTATAAAATGCGTGTAGAAGGCAGATAGGTCTGTCATAAATCTCCAAGAATTAGCTTAATGCTCTTCTTGTTTGCGAGCTGGGTCCGTGGGCACAATGCCTGTGTGTTCATTATAATTTGGTCCGGGGTTAAGAGTTCAGTAGGCAAAATTGCTGGTTTTGCAGCAACATTCCAGTATCCTTAGAGCGGGGAGGACTAGTGAGGTTGTTCATAGTGCATTGAATTCCATTACTGGACAAGTTTCAAACCCTTTGCACCTCAATTTCCAGCGGTTTTGCAGTAGTGAGGAAACTCAGCCTTTGTACAGCGAGTCAGCGTGGGACGTGAGGCTTCAGACGTCTCAGGGCTAGGAAAATTGATGATCTTATTTATAAATACTCTCTAGTCAATGCAGCTATGTCCACAGCGTAGATGAAGCAGCTTTAATACTGGAAAAATGCAGCCTGGTGAGTGGCAGGGATGCCGTGGGGATTCATTCATCTTGCTTGTCACGTAGAGTCAAGGTGTGGGCAGAAGTCTTTGGTGCCACCTTGTCTTCCTGAGCCACGAGGACTTGCACAGTGGAAAAAAAAATGTTGCTTCTTGTCAAAAATATTAGACACTGCAAAACGGAGTATTTTATTTGGCAGGCATATACCTTGCTTACTTGGCTTCTATGCAGAATTGAACTGCATATGGTTCAGGATGAGTTTGCCCAGCCCCTCCTCTGCTAGATGTGAAACCAGGGAGTGATTGAGCTGATTATCCTGAAGACAGTGTGAAGGTTCAACCTTTCCTCTTAATGCGTTGGGTGTTTCTAGGTGGATTCGCCGTGTTGGATAGGTTTGAATAAGAAAATCTGGAAAACATCTCCCAAGGACTCATCTCTTCAGATGGTAAAATGTAAATAACCTGTTAGAGCAGTTTCCTTTAACCTGTGCCCTCCACTTTAATCTTCGCTGGAGCAACGCTGGTCTGTTGCAATTTAGTCCTCAAATCTCATATGCTTCTTATGTTGAAAAAGCCTTTGGGAAATGTCCTGCATGCTGATTTAGAGGGGAAGTAAATGAATAAAAAATGACTACGTTGCCTCTCAAAAAGTTGATGTTAACTGCTTTGCCACCATTTGTTAGCGTTCAGAAGAACACGTTCAGGGTGTTCAAGTATCCCAGGAGCGTGTTGGTTTATACTGGAACTTCAGTCCAGCAAAATAGAACAGTGGAACAGGCTGCCCAGGGAGGTGGTTGAGGCCCCATCCCTGGAGATATTCAAGGGGAGGTTGGACAAGGCTCTGAGCAGCCTGGTCTAGTTGAGGGTGTCCCTGCTCACTGCAGGAGGGCTGGACTAGGTGACCTTTGGAGGTCCCTTCCAACCATAGCCATTCTATGCTTCTAAAATGCTTAGTGCCCTCAGCTTCCATGCAGTTTCCTTGGAGGAAGCACGGAGGCTCTGGGTTGCAAAAAGCTGGTGTTTTCAGTGACATTGTCTTCATTAAGTTCTTACATGCAGATCTTGTGTTGCGTGTGAAGGGCTGTGAGGGTTGGAAGCTGTAACGAGCGCACACATCCTTTTCTGGCTTATTTCTTTTACTTAGTGATCCTTCATTTGTGAAGGAATTGCAGAGTTCCAATATGTAAAACTATGCGGATTTTGAACAAACTCAGAAGCCCAGAGATGCACTGCCTCTTTCTGCTCGGCTCTAGGCTAAATGGCATGTGCATGGTGATAAAAGGAGTAGGAAGTGCAAGTTTCTATACTGCAGTCAAGGTATAGAAAGGGTATTTAGCTTGTTGCCACATCCTAATGTTCATAATGAAAGCGTGGCTGTTGTGTTTCCGATCTAGCTCATAATAATGTGTTGGTATACTGAAAAACTTTGCAGGAAGCTCTTACTCTCTACATCTGTTTCTCTGATGAGGTTCTGAGTGACAATATATTTACGCTTTGGAGATGCAGTTGAACTGAAATCAGTGTCGTTTCACTGACTTTTTTTTGAAGGCTCTATTTTCCGTGAAATGCGGTTCAAAAAAAATGTCAGGCTTTGCGTCTAGTCTAACTTAATGTAGAAAGCTTTGTGTCATTTGAGTGAGGGAGAACTCAACCCTAACGAACTTTTTGCAAACATAGCTAATGAAAACTCAGTCTTCACCATCTCTCAAGTAACTTTAGTTGTCCAAGACTTCTTTTACTAGGGGAGTTTTCCTTTTCCACCCAAACTCACCTGACCACATAATGCTTTTCCTGTTCTACAAAGAGAAGCCAATGCATTGAGGGGCTGCAGGATGAGAGGCCACTACGGGACGTCTCACCCCTTAGTCCTAAACTGAGTGAACTGAACTGTGACTGAGGGCCTATGAAGCCTTGGGCAATCTTTCTTCTTTATCTTACCCTTGGGCACTCTGTGCGTGTCTTCTCCTAAAGCATGCAAGCTATCTAGTACAAGGAATATACCTAAGTGCTACACTTTCACACCATCCTGGTTCAAATGAATGACCCAGAGGCAGTGGCCTGAAGGTGACCCAGGGGAGGTTCAGGCTGGATCTCAGGAAGCATTTCTTTCCAGAAAGGGTTGTCAGGCATTGGAATGGGCTGCCCAGGGAGCTGGTGGAGTCACCAGCCCTGGAGGTGTTTCAGAGCCGGGTAGATGTTGTGCTCAGGGACATGGGTTAGTGTTTTTTGATAGGTCTGGGAATAAGGTTGGACTTGATGATCTTGAAGGTCTCTTCCAGCCAAAACTATTCTATGATTCCATGAAAATACAGGGTTGGCTGGGTACCGATTCCGTACAGGCTTGAGCAGGATGGGGCCCTTAGCAGAGCTGACCCCTGAGACCAGAGCTTCCCATCTATGGGAGCTGCACACCAGTCGATGCACTGGGCCAGGCGGGTGCCCAACCAGACACCTCTTGGACTCAGTGTGGGGCAGGGAGGGAGGCTGGCCGGGGTGGGGAAGGATGCAGAGACATGAAACGAGCACCAAGGCTGCACCCAGAGTCTTTTATCAGGTACATCGTCGTTTTTCAAGTGCCTATCATATCATGCGAACTGCTCTTGAAGAGCCCTCCATTTACCCTCTCCCCTAATTAAATGTGCACTTCATTAATGTAAATTGGGGGTTTAATGCTCTTGTTGAAATTCTGAAGAAAGTGCTGTGGCCTTGCGAAATGCTTAAGCATCATTGCAAATTAGATTAGGGACCAAGAAAGGCAGTAAAATTAGAATGATAATGGTTGATGTGGCTTCCTGACAGGCGTGACTATTCAGGGATCAATGGGATGGAGAACAGTTTCCCCCAGCCTAAAGCGAAAGGCAGGGACAGACGTCAGCCTACAGATGTGGCTTTTGGAAGCTCTTTCAATTAGTTTAATTTGGTAAATGGTGGGGATTTAGAGGCTCTTAGCCAGTCATACAAGACAAGAATACATTGCAATGGTTTTTTTTTCGCTTTTTAACATAAAATAGGATTGGCCACATTTGCATTTCTTAACGCCGGGGTGAGGAGGAGGAGGAGGAGGCTGGGGGGGGGCTGTGTGTGTGTGTTTAACCCAACTCAAGGCTTTTAACATGGAAATGCTGGAGCTCGTTTGGGAGCCGTCCCGGCCGCAGCCCTGCAAACGATGCCGGGGCCGGGGGGGGGTCTCCGGGCCGGGCTCCGCAACCTCCCCCGGGGGGGCACCGGACGGGACCCTGCGAGCACCGGGGACGGACGGGGGGGGAAAAGCGGGTCCGTAAACCCGGGGGGGATGCTCTGGGGCCGGCTGAACGCAGCCGAGTGACCCCCATCTCTCTCTCGGGGGAGGTCTGGATCCAGAATCTGCTTTTTGCTACGTTTTGGGGTTTTTTTTTTTACCTCCTCATCCATCCTTCTTGCTGCGCAAAGCCGGTAAGGAGAAGGCAGCTGGAATCTGCCAACAGGGCTCCTTTTCGGAGCCAGAAGTTGGAACTTGTTTTTCTTTTTTAATCCCCTTGCCGGCTGGGTAATTGTAGTTAATGGTGTGGAAAACAAGTTCAACAGATAGCAAGTGGTGCTGAGACGTGGCTGGGGTGGTGCAAGGAAGAGGTGAGAGGAGGGTACTCCTGGCTGAGGAGTTTCTTTACTTAGAAATGTGCAAATAAAAAGGGAAAAAAAAAAGGCAGGAACATAAGCTTTTATGGAAAGCTAATGCCTCAGAAACCAATCAAATGGCACAAAGAAGTGCAGTGGCGCGTAGGGTGACTCCGAGCGCGCCAACGGGCCTGGTAGGGAGGACCTAACCCTCAAAGCTGAGCTTTCCCTGGGAGTCTGGCCAGTTAACTGATCTCAAATAATACTCCCTAATCCTCTCCCGTCAGAAAATAATTCACGTGCCGTGGGGGTGTTTGCCAGAGGGAGAGACCCAGCTCGCCGTTTGGGATCGGTCGGGTTTGGCTTGGGGGTGCTGCCCGCTGAGCTCGGGCAGCCCCTGGGTGGCTCAGCCTCTTGCGGGACCCCAGGAGGAGGGGAGAGCAGCGCTGGAAATGGGGTGGCTTCCCTGGGGGCTTCAGGTACTCGCCCGGCTTCGGGAAAGCCTCCCCGCTGAACCTCAGCAGCTCCTAAGTCGGTTTGTTTGGATAGTGACTGAACCCTGGGTGACGGGCTCATCTCCGTCCCTTTTCGGGTGGCATTGCAGAAACATCCTGTCATCGGATGGCCAGAGCTCTAGCTGTCAAACGTCCAAGTATGAAACACTTGGTGACTCCGAACACGGGGGGGATGAGGCCTGGGGAATACGAGCAACCACTTTTCCACAGCTCCAGCGTCGTAGATGCCCTTTCAGGGGCAGCAGACGAGAAGCTCCTCCAGAGCCTGGCAGGCCAGGGCCTTGCACGAGCTATCGCTGCTGGTCTTTCCATTTCGTTAGCACTAAATTCACCTTTGCAGAAGAATTTAATTTTTAAAAGCTGCTCGGCTTGGCAAGGGCACCAGCTGAAAGATCAAGTTACTGTTTCGAAATGCCAGCCATGAATTAATTTAGCAGTGCACTCATCCTGACTTTATGAAAACCTATCCCAAATATTGACTTTTTCTTTCTTTGGTAAAACCTCTTTTCCTGTGATGGGTGAGGCATCCGTCTGGTACGGTGAGCTGAGATTGAGTCACTCTGAAGCTTTTTCAGCGTGCTGCTCGTTTGGAACCGTGGACGTGAAGTTGCTATGTCTCTGCTGCTGCCTGGAGAGTTAGGTGAGAGGACTTAATAGCCGCTTTTGGGAGCGGGTTACTCCCAGTACACTTAGGGCAAGCCTGCAAAAGTGAGAGCTGTGTTACCTTTTAAATAGAGAGGACAACACCATCAACTTGGAAACGAAACTGGAAATCGGGTCTGGCTGCCAGTTAGCCCGAAATATTTTTATGTGGAAGATGGGAAGGGACAGTTGTGCCTTGTTAACCTTAAATGGAAAAAAAAAAGCTGGTTAAAAAGAGGTGTCATTAAATAAAAAAACCACAAAAAAAAACCCCAACTCAGATGAACTCTTTGCAAGTGAGAGGTGGGAGGTATCTGAGGGTGCTTTTTCTGTCTACCAGTTCATGTCCTGTGAAAGTCACAGCTACAGAGCCAGAAAGGAGCGTGACAAGCCAAGCAGGCACAAAATCGGTGAAGGTAAAAGAGCGACCAGCAGGCAGAGCGGATGGAAGAATAACAGGGAAGGGGCTGGGTAACCTCAAGCCTTCTGGAGGCAGTTGGTGAGTCATTTGCTCTGGTGGGTCTCCCTGCGGACAGGCAGCTCTGGGACGCAGGGGTCTTCCCTGCTGTAAGGGCACGATTAGGTGTGGCCCTGTGGATCACTCTCACTTATTCAGCTGTTAAAGCAGCTTAAACCCTTATAAGAACATTAACATTTGGGTGCCAATACCAGCTTGACCTTTATTCATAAAGTGCAAAGAGTTGGAAGTAGAACAGATTGGTTGCCAGCGATTGCCTTTTATGTGCAGTTTAGAGGCTTTGATTTCTCTCCCCTTTCTTCCTTTAATCTGACATCGCTGGCTTGAATATGTTTGTGCTCTAAGTAAACAGGGCCAGTGCTGGCCTCCCTTTTTGAAGAGCTGTGTGTGTGAGAGTGAGGTGGGGGGTGAAGTGACCTTAAAAAAAAAAAGAAGAGAGAAATATATAAAAAAAAAAGAAAAGAAAAAGTTTGCCTTTGGAATTAGAGGGCTTAAGAATAGATGGAGGACACCAGGGCTGAATGGAGCTGTGCACAGATCTTCAAGCTGAGCTCCCCGTCAGTCCTTAGGAGCCCCAGCTATTGATTCCAAGTAGCCGTGTACACGGGGAATGAGAATGTAAGGATTTATATTAACTCCCCTGGACTTTTGACTTCATGACACGCACAAGAGGGGAAGCTCAGAGTGAAGCACGGCAAAGGTGACGTGTCTGAAGTAGTCACGCTGCCTGGTCTGCTGGCCATCTGGGAGCCCCTTGTGTTCTTGTGTTAACCCCCGAGTAGAAGAAATGCCCAAGACTGGGTATGGATTTTCTGTCCTTTACCCCTTCTGCGCACTGATAAGAGTCAAATGATGGCTGACCCTTTTCCAGAAGCATGGAAGGGAACCTGGGAGGAGGAAGCTAATTGCCCAATAAAGGGGAGCGATGTCTAATGTCTCAGCACAACCAGCCAATTGTTGGCTGATGCTGTCAAAGCCATCATACAATTGGAGCACCCTGGCCCTAATTTCTCAGAGGTATCAGCTTCCTAATAGCTTTGGTGAAGTGCTTACAGGTTTGTGTTGTTTGGGCATTTGTCTCTGTCTTTGACACTCCTTTTAAGCCTCTAATACTGATTAAAATAGCTTTTTGGGGGGTTGTTGTTGCTTTTGTTTGGGTTTTTTTATGCAACAGTTGTATTCCATAGATCCTGCAGCCCTTTATCAAGGTGCACTTCATCAGGACAGCAGGTCTCCAACCACTCTGTTTATACATAATAAATGGTATAGCCTACGGAACTGCATAAAGAAATCCCACACTGGCCATTAAAGGTCATCCGGCTACGTCTGCAATGAGCCAGATAACTTGTTTTTGATGGAAATATCTTCGAAATCCAGGTTGTCCTTCCCTCTTTATGTGAAAGCATCAAGAGCTGGAGACAGCCTCGGTTTACTGCTTAGATTGATGCTGCAGCAAAGCAATCGTTTCTTTTCTACTTCCCCAGCAATGGGATTAGTCTTGATTTCTCCAGATAGTTGTGTGCCTCAGTTACTGTGTAACTGTCATCAGACTTTATTCCTCATTTAAATCAGGAGTCCTTCCCAGTCCCCTGCATGTCAGCCTACCCCAAACCTTCTTGTCTTCCGCAGGATTTCAACCAAACCACTGCCCAAAGCCTTCATTTCGTTAAAAGCGGTTTTCTCTTTTCCTCTGTGCCGACAAAATGTATCTATACAGCAGAAGGAAGGCTTGAATGAACATTTCAAGTCTTACCTGTCACAAGCCATTAGCTGAATTGCTTAAAGAAATCCCCTGACAAGTGTAATTGCTGGTTTTGTGTTACAGAGCTTCACGATATTGCCCACCAGGAGAAATTCTTTTACAAAAGCCCCTTCTGTTTAATAAAGTAATTTGTTCCAGTAACACTGATAATAAAATTGCTGAAATGAAACAGGATTGTTCAATGAGGACCTGAATCCAATTTGCTGTACTAGTACGATTACACTTTTATCTCGGTGTTTACTCATTTGTAGAATTGCTATCAGCCTTTTTATATGCAATTAATAGGATTAATGGTTCCCAGGACAGGCGAGACAGCACCCGGGAGCACAGCACCTTAATTTAAGTGTCAATAGCACCTCAGCGGTGTTGCCTCAGGGTACAACGTGGGGTAACAGGCTGGTTTCCTCTCTGTTCTTTGCAACAGGTTGGAGGGTCTTTGGGTTGTTGACCCCAAGCCAAGGTTAAGTGCTAGGTCTGTACCACTCTAAGGTCAGAGGAGTTGCTTCTTTTGCTGCTAAGAAGTTTACCTCTGTTTCCTGTGGTGCGGGGGGTGGGGGAGAACCCCTGTCCTTTGAGCTGACATCGGCTATGAAACACTTGTTTATTAATGCTTTTTTTTTTCCCCTCCTCTTTGCACATCTGGAAATTACTTATGCAAGACTTGTGAGCCTCGGAAAAGCGTCATCTTCATGGTGGCTGAGGAAGTGTCCATACAAACGGATCTGTATTAAGATTTCTCTTAGAAATTCACAGAGAGGAGGGTGAAGGAGAAGGACCATGGTGTGCTGACGTGCCCCTGGGCTTGTTACGTTGCTGCCCTGCGATGTCTCTACCCTTCAGCTAAGAAAGAACAAGTCTCCTGAATGTGAGGCTTGTAGGCTAGTTAGCTGCACAACTCCCAGATGCAAATAACATGTGTTTTCTGTGTGACCTGCCCTGGTTTTGGTCCTGCTCTGGCAGGGGGGTTGGACTCGATGATCTTCGGAGGTCCCTTCCGACCCCTAACGCGCTGTGGTTCTGTGCCAGCTTCTGTTCCTCTGTTTTCTGGCACTCTTCAGCAACTCCAAAGCTATAGGGCTGGTAGTTGAGCTTCTAAAACTGGCAGTACTGGGGGCTTGAGTAGAGAAAGTGACCACTGATGGAGAAAGCGAAGGGAGAAACCGTAGTTTACTTGCTCCTTCAAGCTTGCCATGAGATGACGTTAGGTGCGAGGCTCAAGCGCTCCGTCAGCCGCTTTCAATTCCAGCACAAACCTATTTAGCTCCTAATGAGGGAATGCAGGCGTGCTCTGCGTAGTTATTAATATTCCCTTGCGTCCAAGTGGCACCAGTGCCGTGCTCTCTGCTGCCCACACACAGAGCCAGAACGAGCACTGCTCCGAAGAGCTGGCAGCGTAAGCAAAAACATATGTAGTCTAAGGATTTGCAACGCTGGAGACAAGCTGAAAGCCCCTCCGACGTATTAACTTGGGTATATAAGGATATTTCCCTAAAAGCTTTGACAGATTAACTTGCTAGGTTTGGTTAAATGCCTGCACGGGGGGAAGAAGTCACCAGCTTGCTTTTGGGCACCCCAGTCAGGGCAGGGTTTCTGAGGGCCAGCGGCAGCTCCTACCCCTGAGACTGGTTTCTGTGCTCAGAGTTTGCAGGTGATGGTACCCAACCGAGTTTGGTGTGTCAGTTGGACTACTTGGAAGAGCCTGCTCAGCAGAAGTTAGGTGCACCTTGCTCTAGGTAGATGTTTCTGCCTTGAGTAAGGGGAGTTAAATGTTGGTGATTAAAAAAGATGTTATGATTAGGTTATAATTGTATATAATTATCATAGAATCGTTAAGGTTGAAAACAACCTTTGAGATCATCAAATCCAAACATCTACTAAATATCATCAGGACCACTGAACCATCTCCTGAAGTGCCACATCGGGGTGTTTGCTGAACCCCTCCAGGGATGGGGACTCCACCCCC
>JANHGA010009732.1:1343-12080 GCA_027560355.1 Halcyon chelicuti
CTCTAAACATGGGGTGTTATCACTGCTAGAAGCAGACACTGTCTGTGAGAACAGGCTGCTAACTTCAGACAGTGCAGGCAGTTAGAAGAACTGAGCTGAAAAGTAAAATCACTGAACAGAATTGGTTCTGTTCTCACTTAAATCAAGACAACAATACATACTTGCATTTCAGGAAGAAACCTGAAACTAGGTAGATAGTCTAAACAGCATAAAATTTTGTACCTGTAAAGCTGAAATTACTGTTATTCTATAACTTAGTGATGACTTAGTTATGTGTTTTTTTTCTGGGGACTTCTGTAGAGCCCCAAACTTTGAAGTCTGATGCTCTTAGAATTACTACTTACATTTTCTGATTTGTATATAGATAAGATAGTACATGATTATATGGTGGCTGCCAAACCAGAGCATTCTAAAGAAAGCTTTTTAGTGGCTTGGAAAATAAAATTAAAAAAAACCAAACAAACAAGTATATGGCCACTGGTTTCTATACAGATTTGTTTTTCAAAAAAAACCCCAAAATGACCAACAAACAAAACCACCAAAAAAACTAAACAAGAAGCTAGTATTTACACTTTAAAAATTACTATATTTATGCTAAATATGAGTGAGATTATTGCAGGTGGTAACTCAGAAACATAGGAAATAAAGGGCTATAATTATAGTTATAATTATGCATAATTATATGGAGACTGCTGCCTTAATATGCAACTCCTTCATTGTACAAAGAGAGCACAAAACACCTTTGTCTCCTTTGGGACAGACAGAATTTCATCTTGAATGGGTCCTTTGAGAAACACTTGGGAGATATATAAGTAAATACTGGACCATTTATTTGCCAATGTGGACATTATGGCCTTTTTTCTTACTAAAATTAATACCATAGCATAGTCTCCTTGAGAACATGACATAACAGGAAGGGTAATTTGTCTAGTCCCAAAGGTGACTTTTCAAACACTTATAAAGAATCTGCTGTAGGGATAAGGAGGCATAATGAGGCAGAGAAGCCAAATGAAGTTCAGCCTACACACTACAGAATGTTTGTAGAAAGTGAGTTTTCACCTTTACTGTAAGAAATTTGGCTTATGTGAAAACAATACGTTGAATTTCTGAATCTTTTCTTCTACTATTGATGCTGCAGTGGTTTAGTGGCTCCTCTGGTCTCAGGAGCATTTGATAGCTCCTTGGGTCTGCAAAAACTCAAAAGATAGCATGTCATCCTACAGAGCTCACTATCTCATATTTTTTTGAAGTAAAGAATAAATTGTTCCTTTAACTGCTATGGACTATACATTGTCAGTGTACAAGGAACTGTGGCTGCTTAAAGTCAAAGAAATACCAGCAGAATCTGCTCGTGAACACTTCTCTGTAAAGTTTTTTTGCTCAAGACCATGCTTCCCATTAGGCTAGGAAAGGAGCTTGTGCCTTGATATACTGCATATAACGTGGAGAACCTGAGCTATCTTTATTACAGCTGTAACAAACACATATTTGACAGTGCTCTTCCTGAAGTATTCTAACCTCGCAGGTAATAAGTGAAATGATCACCTCCACTGTTTTAGAGGTGATGAACTTCACAAACTTTATTCAAGGTCTATTGGAACTAAAGATGATGTCACTATGCAGAAAGTACCTTGCAAAGTTATTCCCTACATGCTGTATATTATTGCACATGACATATATGATTGGCAATGCCAAAGATTTTGCATATAAAGGGTAGCAGTGAACTCAGAAAAAATATAAAGCACAATATAATTTAGAAAAAAAACAAACTTGAAGAGTCCCTTATAAACTCTCTGGAAAATCTCAACTTTTAGCCTTTAGACACCCAGAGAGTGTGGCATCTTCAAATGAAGATACAACTGCCATGAAGCTTAATAAAACATAACTTTTGAGGGACACATACCAAGAAGGCTGAAATGTAAAAGACATCACACTCATTATTAAGAGTAAAGTCTTTTAGTCAGCAGAGTTTCATCAGAAACTGTTCTTATATTCACAGAGCTGTACACAATATCATAATGGCAAATTAAAAAAATGTCAGCTAGAATTTTATATGATTTATTTTCATGTTGTGATTCTTAATATATTTTACTGTTGCTCCGTCTTTTTCATGAGTTTTCACCTATGTGAGCTGAAAGACAACCACTGTAAGATTGCTCTTTTTTTTAAACTAAAAACAGCTATCCTGGAAAACTGATCTTCAGCTGCTAAAGAGCAATGAGATCTCCGTCTGGTGAGATGACTCGGTGGAACAATCTCCATTTAGTTTGTCCTTCCAAAGTCAAGAGTGTGATTATTCTATAATTCTCTCACCTGATTAATTCTTAAATATGAACATAATTACACTCTCCAGAAGGTAAATCACTTTTATAAATCAGTTGCTGCTGACAGTTCACTGTTCTGCACTCTAGCACACTGCAGCAAAGTCAGAGATTGTAGAAATAGATGATTGTTAAAACAGATTTTTGCAGAAGGCCTACTCAATGAATTACAGGTAACATGATAATACTGCAAGAAAAACAAAACAAAAAAACACAAACAAACAAAAACCCAAAACAAAAACCAATCAGACTAAGGACTTATAAAACCTTCATCTACTGCAGAAATCTCTTTTTTTTTTAATCACCACAATAAAAAAAGCAAGCATTCCCTGACTATAAGCTTGTCCCACTGCAAGGTGAGGTGGAGAGATCACTTTGGCATTTATGAACTCTAAACTACTATGACCTTGCCAAAATTGTGTCTTGGAACCTAGATTGGCTTCAAACAACAAATTAAAATATATCAAGTTAAAAAACTGCATAATATATATTTCTCATCTTCCATTCCCTTTTCCTCCAGATTTTGAAGATGTTATTAACTTGTTCTAGCTAGTAATCAATTTATGCCCTAACACAAGTTTTGATAAAACCATGTGACTGAATCTCTCAATTGCATGAAAGGCACTCCAAGGGGCTTCTCTTTACATGTAGAAAAGGTCAATCTTTAATAACTTTTTTTTTCCCCCCAGTATTTTTCCATTTTTTCCTCAAGTAGCTATAGAATAGAGCCCAAGTTTTGGCTTACAAAATTAGAAGCTTTATAATTAGGATTTCTGAAACAACCAATAAAAAAAGAAAAAGACTTACACTGACCCATTATAAACAAAACAACAACTCCTATTGCCTAATCTTGGATGGCGGAAGACCTTGATACATTGGAATCCTGAAGAATGTATTCTCAAGTCACAGGGGGACAAACTAGCCTGACACAATGATAGATACTGAATTGGCTCTGGCCTAGAAAAGTGCCTCTTTTTTTTCATCTTTTTTTTTTCTTTTTTTTCTCTCCATGGGAGAATATGTACTGACCTTTTCTGAATAACCTTACATATTTGTTTCCACAATATCAGTGAGGTCCACAGAGAGATTCTGATAAATGCAATATATTTAGCCTTTGCCAAATAAATACTCTAATCTACTGATGACTCAACTTTATTATCTTAGAAAGGATTGAAAAAACTCTCATGATAAACTTCTGTATCTTAACATTTGATGTATTATTCACTTTGTTACATCTTCTTTCTGTCTTTTCTGTAGAAAATGAAATAATAGGCTTTAAATTCTTTTTGTGTACAGAAGAAATGACTATCATGCATACTTTTAATTGTTTCTGATTCCTTTTCCTGGACTTTTTACATTTCTTTATTTTCCCTAGTGAAATGAAAAATTACTACAATCTAAAGAAACCTTTGAAAAATATATTTCCAAATAACTGGACCAGAATTACTCCTGAAATCAATGATGCTACCTCAGGGATGAATTTATTATCTTACATTTATTCTTTCTGTGTAAGTCCACTATCTCAAAACCATACTTTGAAAAGGAAATGTAAAATATGTGAAAAAATGTGCCACATTTTCAGTTAAATTTAGGGATCTAGAACGTACATAGAGACAGACTTCAAATGAAGCCTGATATACAAGCAATAGGTTAAAAGGGATATTTTTAAAGGATGAAATTCTATGAAAGATGTATATAAGAAATATAAACTTCCCAGGCTTTATTTTCTATCTTTTAATTTTGTTTTTACACAGATCTATTTGAACTCCTTTAAATGGGCTAAGGAATATAAACTTAAGGAAAGAGTGAAAAAACATCCATCATTTGTGCAGGATTAATTCCCACCATCTTTAACATGTACTAGAGGATGCATTCTTTAATTGTTTTCTGTACCTTCTTCCCATACCCGGCTCTGAGATATACACTCCTGAAAGCAAGGTGGTGGTGTCATAGCTGTCTGAGTTCAGAATTGCCTTGCATACAGTACTAGAGCTACTTTTTCACTTCAGTGCAGGTACATCTTTAGTTTATATATAGATTTACTTAACTGGACATTTAGTCATAACTTGTTCTTAAGAGCACTCGCTGTTGTACAAAGCAGCTCTGTAGAGCATGCGTTGAAGGAATTCTGAATGTGTAATCCTCCAAACCTTTATATGATAATGCCCTTCAACTTGTTTATGATCCTGTCATTTCTGAAATCTCCCTTTTTTTTCCTTTATAAAGCAAAAAGGAAAGTTGTGGTGAATCATCGATGAGATTTCTAAAAGAGGTATTAAACATCCCCATGTCTTGTTATGTTCAGAATACAGTTCTTCATCTTTTATCTTTGTTTTTTCCTTTTATAAAAGAAAAAGACATTTTGCAAAGCAGTTGATCACTTATCTTTACATAGCTTTACTTTATAGCTAAAGTTTTGGCTCTACACTTAACTCAAATATCTTATGTGGGTGGGAGGTTTCCATTAAGCCAATATACTTCTCAATAAGGTTAACATTGTGAAAACAAAACAAGGAAGAAATGCCACTGGGTTTTTTTTGTTTTTATTTTATTTAAATGATGCATTACACCAGATAAGGACAGACATGAACCTTCTTTGCAAAAACAATGGTATGAACCTCCCCAAAACTGAAACAGACCATGAGTGGTCTACAGTTCTGCTTATTTAAGCTTTTATTTTCCAAGCTATAAGATATATTATTCCTATAGTACAATACGTTACTCAATTTGATCAATATCCTGTGAAATAAGATGTCAATAGAAATCCATGTCTTCTTTCTTAATGTGCCAATCTTTGGACAAATCTTTTCCAGCTTTCAAAATCTGTACATGAAAAGAAGACCTTTAAACTTTCTGTTCCACAGTGTTATAGGAGTTTGATTTTCTTTTTTTTTTTTTCTGATACTAATTTATGTGTACCTTTGTCTCTTTTAAATTGTTTTGCTTCCTCTTTTCACAAACTTTTGCTGTTTCCAATAAGAAATGTATATGAGCAACATAGAAAAGAGGTTGTGGTAAAAAGCTAGATAGGAAGTATCATTTTGACACAACTTCTATCTTGTGATTCCCAATTATAGCTACTGAAGTTAACTTCTTGAAACTTGCCAAGCTCTCTCTACTCATATGGGACTCTTCCATCTGCTCTCATCAAATGAAGTTCCTTTTAGTTCTTAAAGCCATGTTTTAGAAGTCAGAAACACAGCTATGAAACAATAGTAATTTGTATAAATTTTTTGTCATGTATGTGCATACTTAGATTTACATAGATGTGCTGTGAGTCTGTCTATAAACCACTACTTCCATTTAGTTGTCTGTAGAGATAATGTAAAGCAAAGTATGCATAGATGTAATGCAACCAAATCCTCACAACCTTTGAAACTATTTAGATCTAGGATTAATACAGATAGAAGCACTCAGGAGAAGCACAAATTTGCATTTACACTTTTCTTTGTAAAAGGAAGTATCCAGTTCCAAGGTTTTCATACAAGCCTCTCTTTAATTAGAAGGCAAGTCAAGGTGAGCAAATCCCTTAGCCTGCTTATGCTATTGTGCTCTACAGAGTTTTGAATCATGTTTTATAAATCATACCTGACTTGTTTTAAAGTTATGTGATACCATATGTGCTACACTCTTGACAGATGGATATCAATATTTGTTCTCATCTGCATGAACACTAGCTGAAGCATATGCAAAACCCTAAATGACATTAAAACTGTGCCAATTAAGATCATATTCAAGCCTCCAATGAAAACTGATAACATGGTTCGCAAGCTATGCTTCTGAATTTTTCATTGTGATTTTAATATATCATTTGTGTATTCTGTGTAGCTAAAATTAAAATTAATACAATAGGAATATTATAAAAGTATATCCAAAGATTTTATTTCTTGAAGTTAATTCTAAGAGTAGTCAAACCACTAAGAAATAAAGGGGAAAAATAAAGAAAAACTGTAATGGAGGTATGTATAAAAAGTTAGAAGTGCATTGGAGTTTATTCACTTCCTGGTGCTAAGGAAGTTGTTTTCAGAACTTGAAATAGTGCCTTTCAGGGTAAACTTGAGAACATATCCCAGACACAGAGATTTCTCTGTCTTTGCTACAGGGAAAGGTTTGTGACAAAAAGGAATTTCAAAAATAGAAGGTCCAATTCTGCCCCAGACTGTCTAAATTTTTTTTTCTGATATCGGAAATCAGTTTTATGTTATATTATACTGTGTTTAAATCCTGCAACTGACAATTATGTTATACTGGATAATGTAGGAGGGGACTCATCCTTTTCCTGACTCAGTAACCAGGCAATTTAGGAAGGACATTGATGGGCAATGGTAGAAAATTTCAAATTATCACTCTGCAGACAGAGTAGATGTTTCCTTCTATTGTCTTCTATTCCTTTCACTGAAGTGATTTGTCTTCACCAAAGTAGGTAGTATATCCACATATTAGTAAAAAAAGTCTAGAATCTTCATTAATTAATAGTTTAGGGTAAAGTCCTTTGGTTTAGTATAGTGTAACTGGAATTTGAGCACTCTTTCCCTTCTGATGACTGCTGGAGAGATGGTAATCTCTAAACAAGAACAAAGTAGACAGTAACTTTTTTTTCATCTACTGCAGCAAGTCACCAGACCTCAACTGTCAATACCCTCAAATTAGATACTTTTCCCCTCTCTGTGTCCCAGTTTAAAATGATTATTTTAAAAAGAAAGTTGGGTTTTTTTAAAGAACTCTGAGATTTATTGGCAAAAAATACTGTAAAAGAACAAGCTCTAATGGGAGGTGTCCCTGCCCATTGCAGATGGATAGGAATTAAAGGACCTTTAGGGTCCCTTCCAACCCAAACAATTCTATGATTCTAAGATATTATTATTGCATTTAGCCATATCTTTTTTTGGAAGAGAATGGTAGCTACTAAATCAGATACTAAGAAACTAATTACAGTCTTATTACCAGTTTTACACAAGAATTAACAGGGACACTATGTATTTTGTTCAGTTGGCAGATTTATGGTGCAGCCATACTATCTATGCATTAGAGAGTAGAAAAGAAATGCCACGTTAACTACCAATTTCTCCTGCTTTTCTTCAGAGTTTGATTAGACTCTGTGTGAGCACTGTTTTACAACACATGATGCATATAAACATTGAAACAGTGGCTCAACTGTAAACATAGGTAGAAAACTTTAAAGACTTTTTGACACAGAAAATACAGAGAGAGGGAGAGACTATAGAGATGGAAAAAAAAGAAAAACCAACTCTAGCAAAGCCTCTACTCTCATATTCAGGTAAAATTATCCAGATAATTAAATAAACATCACTGAGTTTAGTTCCAGTACTTGTTGCTCTTCTCACTCCTATCTCCTTTCTCTCTCCAACTACTCAACCCACTGAAGCTCACCATTCTATTTCCCACAGGAGATATTTTCCAGACAGGTCACTTAACATGTGTTAAGCATTTTAATAAACCTACGTTAATAAACCATTAATTCATTTATACAAAAATGACATTCTAGGAAGACCTGGTAACTTTCCCAAGCACCTTCAAAAATGAACCTCAAATATTAACAGACTCAGAAGCTTAGATGTGCCTAACTACTATTGTATGTCTGCTCATCTTTAAATAAATTATCCTAAAGCCTATAAGTAAAGCCCGTAGCTGAAGTCATTGTAAACATTAATGAACAAACTTGCATGATTTTCTTGATCAAGGAAAAGTAAGTATCTCTAATGCAGATTGCAAACTAAGATACTGAGAAGCTAATAAAATACATTTCAAGAATTAAAATAAATGTATTTTCCACAACAGTACTTTTGGCTTGTGGAAGAAAAGGTACCTGAAGCTTCCTTAAC
This sequence comes from Halcyon chelicuti, assembly GCA_027560355.1. Lineage (NCBI taxonomy): Eukaryota > Metazoa > Chordata > Aves > Coraciiformes > Alcedinidae > Halcyon > Halcyon chelicuti. Next base: position 9,508 of record JANHGA010009732.1, read on the forward strand.
ACCAATGTAGGAACTTAGTAACAAGAATATTCTATAAAATAACCAATTAGACTCTGGAAACAGGATCTAAAGAAACCTTTGTCTTTTACCACATTGAAAGTTATGTGATTACCCTTTCCTCAGAATATACTGGGGAGGGAAGTGGGAGTCTAAGGCAAAAATAATCCATCTTCAGGCATTTGGTGCAGGTGGGGGTAAGAGGATGCAAGGAGGGAAGATAGAAAGGGAGAGATTCTTTGGGTCTAGAAATATTTTTGCTTTCGTAGTTTCTGAGAGGAATGCAAAGATTACAATGGCGCTTCGCTTTACCATCCAGGAGCCAAATGAAATTATGAATCTCTAAACCAAATTTTTAACATCTCTAGAAAGCATGAATCTTTTTGATTCAGTTTGCAGTATAAAGTTGAGGATGGAAAGGTAGTGAGTTACACAGCTGTCAGTTTATTGAATTTCTACTAGTAGAGGTTTACATCTTTACATTCTGTAAATGTTTATAAACATGTTTTTAATTCAACACCTAAAGGTTCCGCAGTTTGTTTACAGTTGTCCACATATTCTGTGCTAGCCTTCATTGCTTTCCCACAGCTGTGTAGCCTCCTGGTGAGTGTCTCTTGCAACCATGTTTTGTAATATATCCACAGGAAATTAATGACATTATACTCACTCATAACAACTCACAGAACAGAAATCAGGTGCAAAATGCTAGTCTGAGATAGAATCTGAGTAGAATACTATACAGCTACATTTTCAACTTCATTGTTTGCTTCACTACTCACTGTTCACTGGAGTATTTTTTAACATAATTATTGGACACACCATAAAATTGTCATTCTACCAACAAAATGTAGGATATAGATTGCAGGTGAGGCTGTTCAGAATAAAAGAAGTTCAGAGACAGATTAAAACACGTAATCATACACTCGGGCATGTATGACATTTATGAAATACATTAAAATAACTATACTTAACATTCAAGTATTATCTGATCTTATTTAATAGAAACAGGGACGTAAAAAAACAAATAATTCCATTTTGTCCTTGATTTCTCCATATATCTAAAGGGCAACAACTGTAAATCTGAATATTTTTTAACATTATGATGTTTCCAAAGCTAAATCCCTTGATTATTATTGATTTCCAGCAGCCACTTTTAAAATTTAAATGTAAATCTTTTCAACTTTACCCGTTGTATTGAAAGCTGCATCTCTTTATACATATACTCAACACTGTCAAATACTTTTTCCCTATAGAATCAATAACAATTTACCTTGTAGTAGTGTGCAAGCACACACCTTTAATACATGGATTATGTCCTTTTACTCACACTTTGCTATATACTAAAAAAAGGGTTTGGAATGGATGAAAATCACATTGGATAGTGCTAGTAGTCTGGCATAATAGTTTGTATCTATTTATCAAATGAGAAATAACGATAAAGCGAAACCTCTGCCAAGGAATGTTAATTTACATAGATATACCTGTAGATACACAGATACAGAAACTAGAAATTCTAATCAACCAGCATAAGCAGAAACGCAGTTGTCTGTTCCATACTTAAATGCATTCATTTAAAATTAGAAATTCATTTTCCTAGGAATTCTGACAACTGTGAATGTTTCATTTTAAAAATTCACTAGCAGATGGAATGATAAAGTCAGATCTATTTGAGCATATTTTTTTGATGACCCTCCAAAAGCTTTCTGTTTTTCTTCCAGATCTTGAAGACCTTCAAAAAGCTACAAACAGTTATAATTATCCAAGCTTTTCTCTTGTTGTGGAAATGTCTATAACCTTTTGGAAAATCTCCATTTTTCTTTTGCAAAGACAAAACAAATAGTAGGATGTTAAAAACAGGCCATAGACTAACAGATCAAGATAAGAGTAATTTTCCACAGTATTACCTTTGCATAAAAAATATGAATCTTTTAAAAACTATTCACTTTCTAAATTATACCAGTTGTGTTGATCTAGTTCTCAACAGTGCAAAGGCAAAAATGTAACTGGAGAAGTAAGCTAACAGCATAAGGAGTCACAGTGCTCTTAACTGGAGCAATTTCTTATGTTCCAGTGTTTGTTAAAACTTTAAAATATTTGTTTTCTTAATTATATCTTGTGGATTTTGTTTATTTGTTTTGATGGAGGTGTTTTTTTATTAAAATGGGATACCAGCACATTCATTTCAGGATTCTAATCTGGAATATCCTGTTTCTCTCTCAAATGCAACAGATGCTTCTGCTTTTTGGGAACTCATTTTCTAAAAATGACAGTTTTTCTCAACATCTGGGATGTATTTGCTGTAGTAAACAATGTGAGTGCAATGCTGGGTTTTTTAGTAGTTAACTAACATTCTTACTATTTTTTGAATGAGAAAAAAGTCAGACAAGTTTGTCATGGACTTAATTTGAAGTTCCTCTTGTTTTCAGTATGCTAGCAGGACTGTCACCATATATTGGTTCTTTACATTGACGGTGGTAGACAAGTGGAATAGGCTGCCCGGGGAGGTGGTTGAGTCCCCATCCATGGAGATATTTAAGCTGAGGTTGGACAAGGCTCTGAGTAGCCTGGTCTAGTTG
>JANHGA010009733.1:0-20444 GCA_027560355.1 Halcyon chelicuti
CTGCCCATGGCAGGGAGGTTGGATTAGATGATCTCTAAGGTCCCTTCCAACCTAGGCCATTCTATGATTCTATGATTATGTGCAAGGAGAGGAAAAAGCAGAGCTCTTACCAATTCTGTGATCCAAAACACTGGTTCAGGGTTCTGGCTTTGCTGTTGTACATCTCTATTTTCCAAGCTAAGCCTTGGGGGTGCCTCTTTTCTCCCACTGGTTGCTTAGCTGGCAATGACCTTTCAATACTTAAAGAAGAAATTACCTGGTAATGGCCTTTAAATTCTTAAAGGGGGCTTTAAAGAAAGATGAAGACAGACTTTTCAGTAGGGCCTGTTGCATTCTGTGGTTCTGTGATTCTAAGAGTTGAAGCTGGATCAAGAAGGGTGTTGCACAAAGCCGTCTGCAGCAAAAAGCCTGCTCTGGATAAGAAGCTAGTGACCCCCTTATCCCAAATGTGCTTCCTGAAGTAATCAAGATAGAATTGAGGCATGGATTAAAGATGAGGCTATATTACATAAAGCATGACAGTACAAGAGGAAAAGGTAGATTCTAGAAGACTGTACTTGTACAAGAATAGGCTCCAAACCACAGTACTGCTGTATTCAAAGGCCCCAGACTGTAAACTCCTGTGTCTTGCCAGCAGCACTAGGGCCACATGAAAGATAAGAACAGGCCTAGAAGTAACCACGGCTAAGCATTTGTGTTTGTTTTGGAGTAGCTTGGGGTTAATGCTCAGAGGCATCTCCTGTTGCCTACCTCATCAGGTATCCTGGCCTTGTCATCAGGCTGCTGGAGAAGCAGAAAAAACTGCTGTACCCTTACTTAGCTTGGAAGGAAAGGAGGAACAGAAAGTAGTTGCAGTTTCTCCCAAACTGTACAGTTTCTTTTCCACATATATATCCATTCTTTAACCAGAGCTAGCACTTTACTGATGTTTGAAGTTAAGCCAGATGGCATCTGAATGGAAGAACATTGCATTGCTGTCTCCTCCTTAATTGAGTTAAAGCATCAACTTACACCATGAAGTGTCAACAGCATCGGAAGTTAATTACATGGTTGATATTCTCTTTTATCTTCAATTCCTCTACGTGATACTGCCACGGAGATTTTTTTCCACTAGATTCTAGTATAGTTAGCTTTATGAAGAACAGTTTAAAAGCAGAGTATTTCCATTATTTTTAATGGTAAGTTATTACTAAAGACGCCTTTAATACTTTGAAAGACTACTGAAATGCGTTGTATAGCATTAAGGGAGTTGGTAAGTGACAAGAATAAATTTCTGCCAGGACTATTACTGCTTGAAGGAAATGGCTCAATGTTCCCTAATTTGATACTATTGCTCAAAGGATTAGAGATGGGTGTTTAAAATAATCGATTGCCATCCTGCTAAATGAAGCTATTTATTTCAAAAATCTTTCTAAATGATACGCTGCCCTGGTTGGACCAGATGATCGTTCGAGGTCCCTTCCAGCCCTTGACATTCTGTGATTCTGTGAATTCCATTATTTAGTTGATTCTCTGGGTAGAGTGAGGGAGCTTAAGTTACCAAGACAGATAGGAGCTAAAGCATTTGTTACTTTTTACAGATAATACTTGCATCTTGCTAACGGGGGTAAGAATGAACTGAGAGCTTTTACTAACTGACAGCAATTTAGTCTTTCTGCACACTGCTTCCTCACTTTCCCTAATAGGCTATCGTATCAGCACACATTTCCAGTGCAAGACTTCTCAGGAACCGAGGTTACCCAGATAAACTTCACTCATCCTGGTGAAAAGGCCCCTGTGTTTCCTTTCCTCCCCTGGCTGTGAGTTTATCCAAGTTGTACAGCGGCCCCGTTCCCAACTAACAGCAGTTCTGTCCCCACTGTGTGCAAGAGCAAGGCATTTGTGTGAGCAAAGCAGACACAGTGACCACACACACAATCCTGTTGCTTCATAGAGATATATGTATGGGTATAGATATATGGTATATACACACTGATTTGGTTTTTTTATATAGATATATATAAAATAACACCTTGTTTATAAAGCGACATTTAATTGCCACTGGTTCCCTTCCCACCCCACAAAAACAATAGTATACAAAATATAAAATATTTTAAATATTTATAAACGCCGCAAGAAAAAAATAGAACTGTACGAAAATATTTTTTTTTTTCTGAGGTTCCCTCCCTGCCCTGTGGGAAGGGAAAGAGAAGGGGGTACACGTTTGGCCAGCCTAGTGTGCCTTGAGTCCATAGTTGTTAAGTGGGTAGGAGTATGCCCTGCCTAATACTATCCGGTCCCGGAGGAGCTTAAATAAGACATAGTAATTGCAGAAAAGGATGAGGGCCATGGAGAGGGTATGGTTCCACTTCTCTGAGCGCAGCAGCGAGTAGAGCTGGTAGCAGACCACGCTGCCTTCGATGAGGATCAAGAGGTTGAGCAGCCGTAACGGACGGTGAAAAAGGAACTGCAGGGAAACAATAAAAAGACAGTTTTCTATAATTTGTTGCAGTGTTACAAGGGGGAGGGGTATGTACATAATGCTGTCAGGCACCACTGAGCTAGCGACCACTGTGCTGGGCAGAAAAACTGTCTACTCCAACCATCACTGGCTGCTACTTGGACAAAGCAGCAGAGGAAACGAGGCACGCAGAAGAATCATTTCGCTTGAGAAGGGGAGGATAGGCGAAATAACTTACTTGCCTGTTGACATACTTTCCCATTTCCCTGAAAGATGTTAACTAGAACCCTCTCAAGAATACACCACTGCTCGGTGGCAGAGCTGTGTCTCCATGATGAGAAAGCACTGATGAAGCAGCCTTGCCTTCCATCTTGCCCAGACACCACTGTGATACCGCAGTGGGAAAGCCCCTCTGCTACAGTGTTCAGCAGCAAGAGGCTGCTGTGCAGCCCGAAGCTCTGTTCTGCCCCATCTGCCCTGCTGCTGCTGCTGGGGTTCAGCCTCTCCCTCCCACAATCGTAACATGTCAAGCAAGAGAAGAGATACTTGCATAAAAGCGGGCGTGGGACACGTCTGAAGGCACTGCTACGTTGTAAGGCCCGACTGCTTTATACAGGCATCGGCTGCGTCGCACCAGAACTCCCTGTGGCCATATTGTGTGTTCTGACCAGCTGTGGGGAAAGAATGCCAGAGCATTAGCATCCCGGCTCCCAACTCCCCGAGTGCGGGTTGGACTGCAGCTTAAACAACACCAGAGCCTCTGGCACAAGGACACATCCTAGGTCCCCACTGGAAAAACAAAGAGGTGATCACAAGCCCACTAGATGGACTCGGAATAACGTAAACAAATGGCTCCCAGTGCAAGAACCTAGCTCACTGCATCAGAGGGAGCCACCCCCTGCACAAGCTGCTTCTCCAGTGGCCAAGACGACTCTTGGCATTTGTTTCTGGGAAGGAACCAGCACTGACCAGAGGAGCTCAGATAGCTCTCTAAGGCGGACAATTCTGACAATTTCTAGGGAACAGAAAGACTAGCAGTGTTGTATCTGTGACCCCTGATACATGGGGGATGGAGCAGCATCCTCAGTAGATTATTTGCATATTATTTGCACTGCTGATTATTTGCATATCTACTACAACATCTTCTCAGTCCCTTGCCAGGCATGCCACCCCCTCCCCATCCTCACACTCACATATGCTGTGGAGCATTGCTGTAGGAACCATGTTCTAGTTTCTGCCACTTGCCAAGGTGGGCAGCTGATCTGTGGAGCAGGTCACAGTACTTGGGAGGCAGCAGTTGAGTGGTGAGCATGACAAAGGCATTGATCCACACCATGATGAGGTGCTCACAGGACCAGCGCATGTCATAGTACTGGGTGCTCTGAAAATAGACCACACAAAAACTTGACACGACTGTCACCAAACGGAGAAAGGAACGACAAAGGATGTACTGCGTGTGCATCCAGCAGACCCACACCACATGTTACAGGCATGCGCTTTTGGACCGGTGATTTCAGAGGGTTACGACTTAGGAAACACTCAAGACTCCCTTCTCCTTGACCTGAGGGAGAAAGGGCAGGGGGATGATGCTGCAGCTGGTGCATCTCCTCCTTCAGCAGCAGATAACAAGGGGGTTTGCTTGCCACAGAACTGCCCCAGGAGCACTGATTTGCAGAGACTGCTACATGGATTGGGGAGCCCTGCCCATTTCAGTACACCAACTGGAGCTCGTTCAAGTTAGAAAACTGATTAAAAAAACACAACCCCCACATCGGAAGAGGTTCTTGGATTTAGCTTGCCAAGCATCATCATCAGCTCCATTTTCTAACAGGCCGACCAGCAAAGCCTCTGATCCAAGCACTTGAAGGCCAGGGTGTTGGATCTGAGACGGGTAACAACAGGTTCCCTTTCCTAGGAAGAACGCAGCTATCTATCCATCTGCCTAGCACAGGGGGTGGGAGAAGGGGAGTTAGTAAGTGGGGTGATGGGACTAGAGGTGCATCACATTTATGGCAATACCTATCCGCCAACCAGGAGCAGTACTAGTGCACTCCGGATGCAGCCATGCTCCGCTATCCGGGCTGCCAAAGGGGAGACAGAGAAAAGGGGAATTAACCAGGAATCCAGCCTGGCGGCAATTCACACAACATTCAGAAGGAGACGGCGGGCAGGGGCACAGAGAGACAGACAAGAGCTACCTTCACAAAACACAGCGGCAGGAATGCCACGTAGTAGGCACTGAAGAGAGAGTTGAAGAGAACTTCTTTGATCCTGCGGTTGAAGTCTGCTTTTAGGCACTCCACCTCATTGCGGATGAGATCTGGGGAAAGGGGGCAGCTGTGGGTGGGGATAGACGTAGGATTATTGAACTGTTCTCTCAGGGATTCCCACAGAAGCGAGAGGAAATCTTTGGGTTTGACCAGGCTGCTGACAGCTGAAGCCCCATCTTCTACCATCTGGTCCTGTACCAAGTAACCACAGTCCGCAGGTAGAGGCTGTGCTCTGCTGTCCTGGTGGAAGCAGCATAGAGGAACATAGACACCAAACCTGCAGGGAAAGAAAGGAAAAAACAAACAACAACAACAAAAAAAGGCTGAAATGACAGCTTTCCCAATGTGAAGCTGGGGGTACCTTCTCCATGGATGTTGGCCCTTATAAGAGGAACACCACACAGGTGAAACCTCACTCCAGAAGCTAGTGGCCAACTCTTCTCCCCCATAAAAACCTAGAGGCTGCAGCTTCAACAACTGCTCAGAGAAGCTTCTTTAAATCCCACTTGTGGAACCAATGATCCCCGTGGCTCAGTCTTCAGTCACAGCAAAGGCCCCTCATGCAAAGTGCGTACTGAGGCAATTTGCTTCATCAGCCCAGCATCAGCTCCTCGCATCATCCCCTGGCCATTCCTGCTTCCCCTTTAATCATAACACGAGGAGACAGATTACAGCCACCACCTCTGCTTCCCATGGTGGCTCATGCCACCCCCAAGCAGCTATGCTCCCCCTGCCCTGAAGGTACAAGGTGGTATCACTCACGGGTAGCCCAGGAAGAGAAGGTTGAGAACAGAATGGCTGCGGAAGAGGTTGACCAAAGTCCAGCAGAGCACCCATCCACAGAGGGTGAGCAGCACCAGGCGCACCATATAATGAATTGCTGATGTTGCGCCCACTTGAGAGGCCTGCAAATGGAGAAGAAACGTTCAGCAGCCCAGTAACACTAGTGCTAGAACAGGAGCACAGGGAGTGCTTGTGGAGAAGGAGCAGGGTGCCAGGAGGCACTCTGAAAGGCACTTCTTCCAGAAGTAGGATATTGACTCTTAAAAAAGTGAACGCCTTATATTCATGACTGATGGAATCCCAAAGATTCAAATAAGCTTAAGTTGTAGGGCATGACTAAAACAGGACCTTTAAAATAAAAAAAATTCAGAGCTACAAAGTAGACAGTATTTTTTCTCAAGTCCCTTACTGCTCTGACAAGTCTGAAACACTTGTCCTCTTGCTCTTTCCTTTAGAAGGATCAGGTCTCAGCATTCATTTTCCTAAAGAACTGGAATCCCAAAACTAGATTTCCACCACTCATCTCTACTGAATTATCTCCTCTAATGAGGAGACACTACCTTCAAAAGAACAGCAGAAACCTTATTCTCCTCTCCAGAGGGAAGAAGACAAGTGAACTGTTAGAAGATTCTTAGTGCTAACAGGTGGGATGTGCAAGAACTTGCACAGGTTTCAATGCAGAAATTTCAGTCTGTGGGAAGTTTTATGGAAAACCTGAACATAAATGAAAATGGCAGGAACTGGAAATGAAAACTTCAGAGATCCCATCTTCTCTTTTCACCTATTTAATAGGACATAACTGTTCCTTTATTTTATTACACTTAGTGCTTAGTTGCTTAGCCTACAGTTGTATTAACCATTTTAGTGGACAGAACTTCCATTTTCCTCAAAACTACCTTTATCAAACATGTATTTGGCCTGGTTCTGCGCTCATAAACACAGAGAGGGTCTCAAAATCTGAGGTGAAATGACCAGTCTCAGAGTTACTGAGTAACCAGGACTGGAAAACAGTTCTACCTGCTATTCTTACTGCACTTCAGTCTACTCATTCTCCTCTTGACCTGTCCCCTCTAATCTCCCGTTTGTTCTTCTAGTCTTGACTAACCTCCCTATTTCTGCTACCTGACTTGCAATTCCCTCGACCACTTCTCTGGCATGAGACAGCGAGGTATAGTATTGTTCTTGTATCGTTGCAGGTGCAAGGGGACAATTTCATCTCTTTTTGGCTGCAGAATGAACAGAGCTACCCAATACTGCAGGACAGGCATGGGCTCACAGAGAAAGTTCCAAGAAGGGCAAACCCAAAATCTTAGTCCTTCACACACAGACTTGTTCTGGGGGAAGAAACCCTCCAGCTTTCTAACTTGCAGAACCTTCTCAGGTCATGGATGGTTGTGCTCTGCAAGCAGTACTACAGGCAGGAGAAGGAACAAAGGGAATGTTACCTCAGAGATAAGTGCCCACACCAGCCTCCGCGCCAGCATCACTGTGATGAATGCTGCCAGGTGGTAGTCAATGAGGTGAAAATTCTGAAGGAGGAAAAAGAAAAGATCTTCACCAGCAGAAGGGACTCTGAAACCACCTAGCTGGGGTGGGACTGGAAAGCTGTGTGCTGACAGAGCATTAGGACCTCACATAAGCATTCCTCAAGTCTCTCTATTAGGGATGGGTGAGAAGGGAGTAACACAGGAATCTCTCCAGAAGCTCTTCCCCAAGAATGATTTTCACTGAAAACAAACCGAAACAAAACCACAACCTACCCTTCAGGCAAGTATTTTTGGGTCAAAGGGAGATGTCGGACCAGGATCCTACTGTGGAGAACATCTTGCAGGTTCTCCTGGGAAAAGCTAGTGAGCAACCAGAGCAAGGGAAGCCGAACTGGAGTCCAGAGTGACCACACCAGCTCACTTTAGCTCATGGTCTCAGAAATAGGCTCTTAGTGGCTAGTGCTCCCTGTTAATGGAATTTATCTGAAAAAAATATCATCTTCAAGGGCCACAGATCTGTATTAGAAATCAATATTGGTTCTGGCTGTATCAAGTTAGATATAGCTCTTGGACCCCATACAACTTTTTCAGTGAAGCCATTAAATTGGTTCTGACTAGAACAGTTAGCAAACTCTGAGTACTGCTGTCTGGGACCTGAAGGACATTTTGGGCAAACGAGAATGTTTGACTACTGATGGGTACAAACATATGGCATATCAAATCCTTCCAGGTTGGAAGTCTAAACCAGAATTACTTTTGTTCAAAGAAAGCTGTGTCCAGCATAGCGTAACTGAACTTGAAACTAGAAACTGGAACACCAGCACCACCTGTCGGTGTATTCAACTAAGGAACTACCTCACGCTTCCAAGCAGCAAGGACACAACATAAACTAAAGGACCACTTCAGCATCTAGTTTAACTCAGATGAGGTTTGCTGACTTGGGTACAGGTCACTGCCAGATTATGCAGCTAACTGGGCCAGGAGGAAGACTGAAACAGAGGACACTGGAAAGTTTACATAAGCTGAGTATATGACCCCATCCCCAGCTCTTCTGCTGATCTGCTGTGAGATCCTAATGAAAACTTCCATCATGTCCCTTCTCTCAGGCTCAGTTGTTTCTACTGGAAAAGAGCACCCACAGCAGGCTCTTGGAGTCTCAACTCCATTTCAAACCGTACGGGCTAGCTAGGCCGTGCAAGTATCTGCCAGAAATTCCAACTGAAGGGGCCCTGATGACATTTCTTTCTCACCTTCCGTGTATTTTCTCCCCTGTAACACAGGGATGACATGGCCCTGGCTGATGGGGGTGTGTGAACTCCCCTTCACCCCCTTACGTCAACTGCTTGATGATTCCTGGACTGAAGAGGCATGAAAAGAAGCTGCATAACAACAAAACATGAGTGATGACATTTGCTGGGGAACTCACCAGGGAGGTGCAGGATGCAGGGTGATTGTATGGGTACCACCAGACAGTCTTGTAGATGTTGATGTACTGAATGAAGAGGGCTACCAGTAGGTAGATGAAGAACAGGAATTCAAAGAGAAGGCTCCCATCCAAAGGCAGTTCAGGGATCCGGCAGTGACGTACAGGTTCTGGAGTAATCAGCGCTGTGATTGGAGGTGCAGAGAGGCTGATGGCACTACCATTCCTGAAGCAGACAGATATCGCTCACTTGGTAAACATTCTACAACATCTCTTGTGTGATGTGCTTGTGTTGTGGATTTGGAACTGGGTATCACTAGAGGAGAGATGGCAGCAATCTTGCGTTCATATTTCTGGTGCAAGACTGGTGGCAAGCTTCATCACCTTCTCAGCTCAGACAAACCCCTTATCCAACATTTTCTCTCAACAACATACTGGTCTGCCAGGGGTGCTGTGACACACCCAGCAATATTGCAGTAAACTTGTAGATGGAGGAACAGAGGCACAGATTGAGGAAGCAACTCCAAGCAAAAATCATCAAGGACTCTGTGCCAGACCAAGCTCCTTCCATCCATCACTAGGACATTAAAGCAGCACCCAGCCTCCTTCTCCAGTACTGCAAAGTTCCCTTTGTCTTTCTGCTCACACTTCCTCTCTTAAAAAAAGGGGTAACTAAAAATGGAATGGAAGAGTTCAACCTTGCCCTAGAGGCTGACCTCTCAAGTGTTCTCACCCTTACTTCTTTCCTAGCCTTCAGGGGTGACTAGGACAAGCAAAAGCTCTGCCAGACTGAACTGATGGAGAAAATTCAGACAAACTATATTGTGTCTAACGGCAACCAGGATAGGCAATGCTCCCCCAGGACTTTGGGGCACCAACTCCACAGTCTCAACAGTCACTTGTTCCTCAAGAATCTAAAGACTATGCCTTCCATCTATCTGTCCCAACAAGAGAAGTCTTTAAAGGCCAAAGCTAAATGGCTTGGAACTGTAAGGATGAACCTAAACGATGTAGATCAAGGCCTTGACATGCAAGAAATAGCTTCCCTAGTCTGCTAATTTCTGTATGGAAGGAAGTAACACTGTGCCCTTTTAGTCTTTATGCCAAATGCTGAGATCTAAATGTCACCCTGTGTTCCTTTTTCAGACCCCAACTTCCCCAGAAAATGGAGATGAGCTTTGCCAACACTATTGGTTTCATCTAAAGCCAGCAGGGCTAAAACAGAATACTGACATCCTCCTGCCCTGTCCTTCTGTCATGTAGGGGAGGAATTCATGGCTGGGCTCTGACATGTCACACTAATCCCCTGTAGCATTGCAGGCAAGTGAGCAAACCCATCTTCTGCTAGGACTCACTGCACTGGGAACTGCTGCAGGGAAAGACAGACTGAGCACTGTGTGATTTCCACCCCTGGCTGTTGTGACCGCGGTGAGCAGGGTGGCTGCGACCACTTCCACAATCCTCCTCATGGGCTAATTTTAATGCCTGAAGTCGCAGAGGGAAGCCTGTGCCACAGCAGAGCTGGGAAGAGAAGCACTGGAAGAGGTCTGTCACACAGGGCTTGTTCCCTCTTGGGTGGGCCATCTCCTAATGCCACACCACAGGGCTTGAGGTTTCCATCTCCCAGTTCCTTGGTGTAACCATGAAGCCGCGCTCCTGCGTGGAGTTCAGAGCGGATCAAGGCTCCTAGCTTTTAGCGCTATCCCAGCTGCGGGTGTCTCAACAGCCCTACCTTTGTCCTCACCTGTTCCTCAAACCGGTACCGTTTCCGCAGCTCCCGCCAACCAGCGTCTGGAGAGAAGGCAAAGCTGAACGGCTTAGCTGCTGCCGGCTGGGTCCCCTCCTTCCACCGGGCATGACCAGGAACCAATCCACTTCCAGTGCCTCCAGCAGGCTGTGCCCCGAGACCCAGACAACAATCCAGAAGCCTTCCCAGGTCTGCAAAGGAGACAGAAACATCACTGAAGCTGCAGACTGCTGGTCACGTAGCTGACACCCCAGCCAAGCGAGTTCATGCAAAAGGAAGCCATTCTCATACAACCAGAGGCCAGCGGGACACCCAGAACTACGCAAAAACACTGCACCATTTCAGTGGCACCGGATCAGCATCTTCTCGCACACACAGAACAGACGCCACTGACACTGTGTCTTTAAAAAGCAGCTGCCTAAATTAGCCACCAGCGACTGTGAGCACTTCCTGTTGGCTGGAAAGTACCACCCAGCATCTCCAGGGCTGGAGACTGCACAACTGCCTGCCTCCTGTCAAAAGCAAGCCTTGGAAGAGCCCTATCCTTGTTCTGGTGCAAAGAACTACTAAAGCTTCGCAGGGCTTTTTAACCACCCGACAAATCACTCGACAGGCTCGGATGCGGGCAGGTCATTTGGACCCCCTCTGCCAGAGCTCTGAACAAACAGACTGGTCTCCATGAAGTTAACTGCATAGCTTGGCTCCGTTCTGTGCTAAGAAAGCCCAACTGGCACGATGGTAGGAGGTCCGTCTAAAATCAGTTCTAGTGAGCAGAGCAGTGCAGCAAAACACACGTGTATGTGTGTCCTTCAAATGCACACAGAGGCCATCACATATCCCAGCCCTCAAAAAAAGAAGAAACAAGAAAAGCCTTTAAATATTTATTTATTTTAAATGACACATTTCAATCAATTAGTCCCTTCAAATGATCTGGTATGATGGCTAGCAGACATAATAGAGGGAGGGGTTGAACTAGAGTGCAAATCTGGAAGTCATTCCAAGCATGCATGCTGCACAGAATCAAGACACTGAGCAACATCTCGCCACAAGGTCTCTGGTGTGTTCACATGTCTGGACACTAAGGAGCTGCCCTTTTAGCAAAATGCCACAGCCAGAACCAACCCAAGGTCCAAAAAAGCACTCCCACCTTCTGGGAAAACTCTGGATCTACCTTCAAAACTTACAGATGGAACCTATCTTCTATTTATAATTCAGTTATCACCTCCTTTAAAATCCTGAGAAATCACAGCTGGCAGAAACACCAGGAAGCTTGCTCAATGAGTCACATCACTGTCACCATGAACACGGTGTGCGGGAGAACTACTCCTAAAAGCTCTCTCAAAGAATCGTCTTTTGTATTAAAATCTCCCATTCTCAACATTTCAGCAAAAAATATGTTTCAAAAGACAAATGCTTTCCCATATCCACATGAAGGTCCCTTGCAAAAAGAAGTAAGGTTTTAAAAAGAGCTGTGAAATTGCATTAAAGGAGAGCAAACACTGGACAACTTGGGTTTGGGGGAAAATAATGCATTTTGCAGGCTTCAGAACTCTCATTATAATTCCAATGACAATGAAACTGAGAACTGAAGCATTCCTTACCTTTCCAGTCAAGACTCTAACACTTTCAGAGAACTTTCTCTAGGATGTTCTAGAGATTTATTTGGGAATATTTCTATTTCAGGAAGTAAATATAAACACCAGAAAATTCTTCATGCACCAGATGAGCAGGGATGGCAACAGATAATGCAGAATTCCCTCGGGGCATCCAGACACTTTACATAAGCAGATAAGGTGAAGGGAAAAAAAAAAAGAGGAAAGCTCTCTAAAAGGAAAGCCAAATTAAACAATTACAGGGACTGTGGAAGCTGTAACAGTTGGTGTGATTCAACCTACAGGATATTTACGATAACGGATGCAATACATTGGCAGTCTAATTAGTGGTATTAACAGTGCAAGGTATTTTATGCCACATTCAATAATTCATCTAAATAATTTAACAGCTCTCATTAGTGCTGTCCCATTAGCATGCTTCACATGCTTGCCAATATAGACACTTGGACACCGAGTAATGCCACTTCCACCCTCTGGTCTTGCAAACCAGTAAAATCTAGGTTTCTACCAGTAAAAAAAAAAAAGCCTGTAGAAAGGAGCCCTCCTTAACGTCAGTGCACCACATTTTAAATGCACCTGAACAAGCCCTTTTCATAGAGATCCATGAACATATAGACTAGGCAGCTCCAGAAGCCAAGCTTTTAAATAACTTTAATTCAGTGGAGTCTGATCAAATTAGGTAGGTGTCTGTTAGAGCAAAATCTGCCTAAGAACCATTGCTTTTTTATTTGCTTTTGTTTTGTAAAACTAGCCACACAAAACTGAAGCTCCCCAGATAAAGTTAAACAAAGCAGTGAGATTACAGATCAGTTTGAGTCTAAGTCTGCTTTTTTTTTGGCCTGGAACCAATCAACAGCCCTCCTTTTTGAGGAGACAGACATGGGAAAAAGCCTTTTTTATAGCTTTCAATTAATAAACAAAGGCATGATTCTACTGTGAAAAATATGCTGACAAGAAAAAAGAAAAGCACCCATGACCCCTTACTCCAAGAGATAAGATTCCTGTGTGCATCCAAGTCATATTAAGTATTAATAAAGAACCCACAGAGGAAGCTGGGAGTCTACCAGCCTCCCTTCTCAGTTTGCAGAGTCCTCACCCCATCAGTGATCTTACTTTTTATAGAGTCATAGGCACAAAAAGTGAGTAATGGAAGAGAAAAGCCTTTCCTGACAAGACACTTTACTCCATTAATGTGATTCCATAATGTTCTTCCCAGTTCACCTCTAATTTTCCTCGAAAATAAGTCATATACTTGTAGTCCCTTCATCCTCAACATCCCCAGAACAGAAACTGCCTAGCTTCCAAGATCTCCTCTCTCAGGCAGACATGGGCATTACAGCATACAAAGGAGGACCCGGGGACCAGCTACAGAACACTGGACAGTGATCCTGTCCACACATGGAGAACAGCTCTTGGGATCTTTGAGCTGGACCACGCTCCTTCTTTGGGACAGAGAAAAAACCTTCAGCTGTGACATGGTTCTAAGAAGATCCAGGAATGTAAGGCATCAGACCCTCCGATTTCCAATTCATGTTTTTAGGACTAGAGAAAGCACTTGAGCATTTTGTTTGTCTGCACCAACATCTCTCCTCCCTATCAGTTCCCCAGCTCTCCTGACGAGGTGGGATCAAAGAAGGCATGAACCACAGCTGTGAGAAAGGCTTTACTGAAGAAAAGCTGGGCAAACAAACTATCCACCAGTTCAGAGGGGAAGCAACATGCAGCCTTGTCCTGCTCCCCAGGCATCATCATTCAGAATCACGTTCCTGCATCAGCAGCCACCCAAACACCTCTTACAAGAGGCAAATCAGAAAAGTCAGTGACTCGTCAGAATGGAAAGTCTGCCTGGTTCCCGGTCTCTTTGCTGGAAACACTACAGTGGTCACCCAGTTATTTTTATGGCATTAACATTTTTTAATTGTAAAAAACTCTGAGCCTCCACTCTGAACCTCCAATCCTCTCAGGAAGCTCACTGCACTGAGGCGTGAGAACTCTTTTGAAAGCATTCAAGAGGCTCTCCTTGGCTCCACAAGTCCTACAACCAGATATTTGCAGGAGCATAAAGGGAAATGTGGCATCCTCACTTGCAGCAACACAGCCTGAGAAGACCACAAGCCTCTCGTTGCAACTGTCCATCTTGATCAAAGCAGCCTCCTTCCTGCTGAGTAAGAACATGATGTCTCGGGGTGAAGCAACATGTTGCCTCTGTGGCTGTTAGCAAGGGAGCTCTGCCTGCCTCCTCCTCCTCCTCCATAGCACAGAAGCTCCCAGTGTTGCCTGGGTTGCTAGAAAGCCGTTCCATTTGGGATGCCCATGCTTTATGGCTATGCAGGCAGAGAAGCACACCCGCCACCTGTGCAGCAGGGAAGCACAGCAAGGCCACCCTCGTGACAAAGCTGCAGAGCACTGACGTGAAGTCCAGGGAACTACCAGCACTGACAAAACACCATCGACATTTCCAGCCCCCCTGGCTGCTCACATCACTACCCTGAACCACAGCCAGCATCAAGTGCAGGACAAAACGGTAAAGGCACTGGGAACGGTGCGGGGAAATGGTGAGCCAAGGAGCATGGAAGCAGCAGTGCCAGAAGCAGCTGTTCAGCGCCACGTAAGCAGCACCACCCATCTCCTGAGCGCTCCTGCATCCAAGTATCTGGCAATTTATCCTCCTGCTGCAGCAGCTGCCTATCCCACTGCTGTTAGGGGCACTGGCTTCTAGGTCATTTTCCTTCAAAAAGGAACATACATCCTGGAACTGGACTGTCTGGATAAGCTCTGAGGCACAAGCTCCCAGACCACAAAGGCAAGGGACCATTTAAGACCTGGACAGTTCACCAGGCCTGAAAGCCTCTGTCCCCAGGGGTGCCACTGAACGGCACAACCAGCACCTGTACAGCTTCTGTTGTCACCCCAGAGGTGACAACAATTCAGCGCGTCCCAGACAGTGGCTTATTTATAAAACCTTGTATGTAAGGCTGCAAGAGACACTTACTAGCCCCTGGTGAAACCATTTCTGGAAGGATGGAAGAATGAAAATAGGGTAGGATTCTCTAACCTTTGGGATTAAACATCTACCGTAACAGTTGTGACTTTCAGCTGGCAGACAAACAGCTCTCTCACCTCTTCCTCTCTTCTGCCCCCATCAGTCTCTGAAATTGAAACAAGCAATGTAAAAAGGTCACCAAGTTATTTATGTCCCCGCTCCAAGTTGCAGTAGCTGGTCAACCTAATCCCAAACTTGCATTTGTCCAGCAATCCTAATGTCTCTACAATTTACCAGCGATGTCACCTTATAGTCAAGTTTTCTTTCGAGATGATGAGTCCTGGTTACTATGGCTCATTTTTACTTCCTTTTCCTGTACGTCTTTTATTTACCTATTTAAATAGAAACATTTTGACAGAAAAAATGAGACACAAAGCTGGTAAGCAATTCACACAACACAATGCAAAAAACTTGAGAAGAGAGCCTAGGAACTACAACGGCTGCACCCGTGCCTTGGTCACAAGGCCACCTTGTCAGTACCCTCACATCTGAGATGCTGCAAACTAAGAAGCTGCAAAACCTCTGTGGAAGCCCTACCTTGGTTCGGGAATAACAAAGCATTTGGTTGTTGCAAGGGAGGAAACAACCAACAGGTTATCAGATGGAAAGCTAAATATTTGGCTTGTGCAGAGCTCCCCCGGCGCTAAGTCAACACAACCTTTCAACTCGGGCTGGCTCCAAAGGCACACACCAGCCACCTGGCCCAGAGCTTGGCCGCAGCCCTGGACTGGGAGGCAAAACCGGTTACGGGGAGGTCTCCCAAGTCAGCACATTTTCCACATCCTCATGCCATATGGAGAGGCAGATGAAGTAGGAGATTTGACGCAGAGACACAGAAACCCCCCTGAAGCTCAGCCCAGGGTCAGGCCAAGAGGACGAGAGGTGGGCGGTGAATCACTACTGTCAGGTGATGCTCCAGCAAGACTAATTTTTCCTCGGTGACTAAGAACCAAGAACCTCCTCTGTAATAACAAAACCAACCCAGCAAGACCAATTCAGCGTGGGCTTTTCTGATACCGCACAACTCCAGCTGAAGAGCCTCCATCTACCAGTCCTCTACACAGGTCCTAAAAGTGAAGGCTAAAAGTGGAAAGAAAAAGGGCAAGATTTCACAAACAGCATCTATACTGTATGACTCATTTCAGGCATCCTCAGCAAAGCAAGCCACAGCTAATCAGACAGGTAAGTGTGGAAAATAAAGTTCCAGCTAAACACAAGGTGAAGGCAGCACCTGCTGTTTGTAGCTGCCACAGTATTTCAAATACCCACTGGTGAAAATGGGAGCGGAAAAGAAAAGTTTTCCAGGAAAAGCCTCTCCAGGTTAATGTGAAGTAAGCTCAGTTCAGCTCATTTTGCAGATGTGCTCTTTAAGGGTGGAACAACAGATTAAAGGTTAATACTGCAGACCAGGAAAATTATCTGAGAGATTGAGAAAGCAATTTCTTTTTTTTTTAAATGGAGGATTTCCAACCCAGACCCTATATATTCCTTAAAAATCCCCTCAAAGACCTTTTTGAGGAAGAGATTTCCAGAGGTATGCAGGAGATATGGTGCTCTTTAGAATACAGACGAGTTCAAATCTTTGTGAATTGAAGAAAGAAGATACACATATTAAGCAATCTTGCCGAACCTCTGGCGAGTACAAGATCAGAGCTGCAGTTCCTGGAGTAATAAAATAATACCTCATAACCATATAATTACCTTGTGCAACTAACTGCTGCAGGAGGTCAAAGCGAACAGCTTACTAAGACTTTAATGAATGACTATAATAACTTTATGAATGAAGACAAGTGAAATTATGTTCCTAAAAAAAAGAAAACCAAAACAAACTGCAAACCACAACACAAGATCCCTGAGGCTCAGCAACTACAAGTGGCTAATAACGCACTTCTCACCAAGACAACAGTATCTCACAGCTAGCAAGACATTAACGTTTTCTTTGGCTTCTTCTGATGGATACAGCAACACTCATGGCCAAATACTGGATCGGGGAAAAAAAGAAAGCGTTGGCTTGTTCTTGTGTGAGAGCAAGACAGAATTGCAAAGCTGACCTTTTCCAGCAGCAGAGGGAAAGGCAGGCCTGACCAGGTCGGTCATGTTTGGTCCTAGAGTTCCCGTGTTTCTAATTAGTGTAGGGAAAGGGACAGCTAGTCCAGCCTCATCCAGAGCAAGAGGGTGAAACTCAAGAGCTAGCAGGAATTACTGAGCTGGATGTACAGTTCCCAAAGACAACCTTCACTGTGGTCTGAAAGCTCGGGAGAGTTTCAGCTTCAGATCCAAACCAGGATTTGGATATATAACAGCACAAAAGTTTTAAGCTCCAACTCCGCATTACAGATAGAAACCAAAGCTCACTTTAAAAGGGACACTGGTCAGGAAGTCATGCTAAATCACAAGGACAAGGTACCAGCAGAAGCAACATGGGCAAAGCTATCAAAGCTGGCTGTTAATACAATTGATCAATACTAAGTACACGTACTACTAAAATACAGCCACTGGTCACCCTCCATTGCACTGTGCAATGCACGACGACTGGGAAAGGAGGGAAATTACAGCTATGGCCACTGAAATTCATTCTCCTTCAAACCCGGAATACATACATATGGTCTAATGGCCTGAATACAGGACAGCCAGCCAGGAGCTCTTTGCTTTTAATCTTTTCTCTTCAACTGACTTCCAGGGAAGTTGTTTTACTGATTTAGACCTCAATTTCCTTATCCCAAACAGGATAAGCTGTTCTCCTCCCAGTGGTTTCTATACATAGTAGTGAATATTTTTTACAGTACTTTAGCGCTTTAGAGCAGCTTTTTTTTTATTTACTTTTTTTTTTTTTAAACAAACAGAAGCAGCTCTCCTGCTGTTTTTGCTCCTCTGCCAATCCCTATGTTTAATTTAATGGAGATCAGCCATCATGACAAATCATGGGGAGTCACTAGGATTTTTCTATTTTGTCCTCACATAGCTAAAAATAAGGCAGGCATCTGCCATCTGTAGCAATCAGTTTGAAGGCATGGAGTAAAATAAAACAAAGAAACATTTCCTTGAGCCCTATCCCAAGTCATTGCATCGGGATTCATTTCAGAAAATGTCAGGGCAACAACAATTTGCATATTCCTGACACTGTGGAAATGCGAAATTATTGCAGGGAATTCTAAGTAAAGCGTAATTGGCATAAATCATAAATTCAGGTTAAAATATAAAATACATATGAAAATACATGAACTCCCCTCTACTTGCCTCTTAAATAACAGCTATACAAGTTCCCTGCAGAACAGTAAATGTCTTCCATTCAGCTTGTGTTACTCTGGAGGGAGTGCTTAGAACCTTGTATGACCATGTACACAGGAACTAACGTAGGGGATCAGGAAGGTGTGACAGTGTATGGTAATCCCTGATATAATTAATTACACCAAGACTAATTTAGGTGTCTGAATCTGCACACACACTCCCTTCTAAGTATTTCTGAGACACTTTAAACCAATTGTTTCAAACCCTCTACCACATGTGGATGCTGCTGCACCGTGTTAGCCTGCGTGGCTTTTCCGACTAGCTTGCATAATACTCGCACCTCACCAGAAGTCTCATTTTCCTCTTGCAACATATTCAGCCAAAAAAGTCAAAGGAAGGTTGGAAATTGCTCTCCAGTTCTACACCCCCCTTCCCCCCTCCCACTCTCTCCCCGGAAGAATGGTGGGAAATCTTTCAGGCAAATTTGTCATAGCTCATGAACTATTTGCCCAAGTCACACAGCTACTAGAGATTTACCTCCGATTTTAAAAATCCACCTGCTAAAAGCTGTACCCCTTAGCTAATTGTGGGACAGTTAGAAATAAATGGACTAAAGGTCCCCTCAGCACAAGAGACCTCCTGCAGTTAGGTGAACAAAGAAGAGGAGAGAGATAACTTCACAGCCCCATCCATTGCTGGGATAGGCCAAACTACGCAGACAAAGAGCAGACTGAGGAGATAGCAGAGGGAAGGGATCACCAGAAGAAGAGGAAGGTAGACTGTTGTCAATTTTGATCTTCTTGCAGCTAGCCACTGCAGTACTGGCAAACTCTACCAATTCTCCCATTGAACAGCAGTGCAAGGAGAATAAAAATTGGGCCTCAAAAAGGAAAATGTGTATAACAGAACATCATACTCCACAGCCAAGTGTAACAGATCAAGTGATACTAAAGTCTGAAGATCCCAAGCACTTAAGTAGATTCTGCAAGCCAAACTCAACCCTTCTCTGCATTTCTCAGTCCACAAACATGCCAAGACATAAAATTTCACAATGGACAAACAAAAGAATGGTCAGAAATTGGTAATAGTTTTAAGACCAGATGTTTTATAGTGAACAAATTCAGCCAAATCTCTGATTTTCAGCAGTGCTAAAAAGCACTTGTATCTTTGTATAGATAAAATATATCTTCTTAAAATCCAGAGTACAAATCCAATCCCTCCAACATAAGAGTTTCACATTCATAAACTAAAACTGAACCGTATGCTTGTAACTGCCAGAAGAAAACTTTTTTTTTCCAGGATTTCATGACACTGAGGCACATGGAAAGCACTGAGACTGAGGAACAGGATGGTCTCAGAATCAGTACTACCTCTTTGCTTTATACCATAACCATCTTTAGGAGCTGTTACTCTACAGAGTTCTACTGAGTCGCCTGACTGGCATCTGATCTGAACACTCTTGGATATTGGAAGCCACTTTATCAAACATTTCTAGCGTATATGCTCTTGATACATTCTCAATCATTTGAATTTGATGCCTGCAGAAGAAAAAACAAAAGTTAATTTTATGATATCCAGACTTGAGTCACCCAGGTCAATTTGTAATACAGACACTTGCAGAGAAAGATTTGTGTTCAGAGCTGCTCAATTCCAAAAATGGCAGGAAAGTGTGGGGTTCTCCCCTCCCTCCCCCAAATGCTACCTATATAATTTGATTCTCTCTCTAAAATCTCAGACCAAAAAGCAGTGTCTGAAGAAAGCGTAGACAAAAAAAAAAGTGATTAGGCCTTTCTGCTTTTGAGTAATACGTAACAGAGTAACTGTATCACCGATGTGACCGTTGTGACAAGAGCACAAATGCTGCTAACACCGTCAGGCCACTAAGACGAGAATAGCTTTACTTCCTTCGCTACCACAGGATGCCATCAGTGTTTCTGTAAAAAAAATAATTTCAGCAAGGTGCTAACCTGTACCTCGCAAGAAGTTTTTAGAAGTATTTATCTTCTTGCAAGCAGAATAGAAACATACCCTGCCAAAGTAGGAAGCGCAATGTTTTAGCCTCATTTTAAAGTCAGAAAGACTGTAAAAAATAAAAGTAATGCAAAAAAAATTTTTAAAAAAGGCCTGCCTTTTCTAAATTATCAATGATTGTGAATGCTCAGGTTGAGACAACGTAGACATCTCTATCAGCAGGGGTAGTGGATAGGCCTTCTGAAAATCAGGTCTCAAATGTGTGCAAGTCACTAGATCTGTAGAGACACACAGGAACGAGACGTACAGGAAACACACAGATGTTCTCTGGTCTTCGGATTAGGAGTACACATCACACTAGACACACTTAGCTGTGTCAATACTACCTGCACTTCTTTGTCATTCCAAAGAAATCAGACCCGGACAGCATTCCTACCCT
>JANHGA010009733.1:20454-36481 GCA_027560355.1 Halcyon chelicuti
CTATGTGCTGGTTTGTACTGCAAAACCTGTGTCAAAGATGCTCAAGAACAGAAACAAGTTGTAACTGAATCTACGGTTGAAGAACTTCCAGTTCAATAAGGGACAAGGAGCAGGCTGAAGTTTCGGCACAACTCCTAGAGAGGTCAGCATCACCTGGCTACCACTTCGGCTCCAGTGGGCCCAGATTTTACCAGCAGAGCATCATCCGATCGCAATATCAAGCACCTCAGCTGAAGGAGCTGGCACTCCAGAGGAGCAGCTGGAAGGAGAAAAGAGTGTCAGGAACAAAGCCACTTCAACAACAGGAGTGCCAGGAAGTGAGGAAAGGAGCAGACTGTGGGTTTAGGGGCTGCTGTCCTGCTCTGCTCTCAGCACCCTGCGAAACTGGAGCTAAGCTGTTCCAGCCCCATCCCTGTATCCCTCTCCCAGAAAATTTCTTCTGCTCGCGTCAAGTTAACAGACCTAAGTTAGCTACAGAAGGGATGCCTCACCTCCAAAAACTTTATGACTCTGCTTTTGTAATACAGACATCTCATTCATTCACTTACCGTCGTAACAGATGCCAGAGATACGAGGGGCCCATTATTCACAGAAAAAAAAAAAGCATGCACAAGTGATCATAAATTGCAAACAAAGCTGCCTTTTTACACTGTGCATTCCCATGCTAAAATGATGCTGGAGGAGCAAAGGAGCTACTTCATGTAATAAGGAAAATCATCGGCGTAACTGCTATCGTACGTAACGGAGGACGACTGATGTGCTTTTTTCTCAGTGGTACAAAAAAGAACAACCATGGAGATGTGCACCCACGTCCACTCTGGAAACAATACCTTACGGCAGGTCAGGTTCACCTAGACTTACAGCAGACTGCCTCAGCTACTCATCTTCCACAGCACGGTGCCTTCTCCCACCCCCCTTTACAGGACTGATTATATAGGGACAGCCTTTCAAAAGCCCAAAACAAAGCCACCCGTGACCCCAGACCAACTTCCTCGCGTTTAACCCTCAGCCCTCCCATCGCGGAGCACCCACCTCTCCGCACCGCGCTCGGGCCCCTTGCTGAAACGTCTGAAAGGAGAAGCCCGGCACCTAGTGCCCTGACCTACCAGCGGGACGAAACAAAGCCAGCAGAAGCCTCCCCACCGCACACACAGACGCACGCACACACGAAGTTTCAGGGAGGCAGGCGGCGGCCCCGCACGTACGGGGCAGCACACGGGGGCTCCGGCGGGAGGCGGCTCGGTCGCCCGGTCCCGTACCGCCGGGGCAGGGTCCCGCCCGGCTTGGCGGAGCCCGCCGCCCGCTTCGGTCGCTCGGGTTCTGGCGGAGCGAAGCGGAGCCGCCCCGAGGGAGCGGCGGGGCCGGTACTCACACATCCAAGCGCGGGCGGCGGCGCGGCTCGGACATCAGCCGGCAGCGGGGTCCCCTTCCGGCGGCGAGTCCCGATCCCCGCAGCCCCCCGGACCGCCGGCGGCGGGGGATGAGGCTGTGGCGGGTGCCCCGCGGAACGCCCCTCCTCCCGCCGGGCAGACCCACCTCGCCGCTGCCCGCCGGCGCCCGGCAGCGGGTCAGAAGCAGAGGCGGGCAGCCGCGACCGCCCTGCGGGGAAGCGAAAGGAGTGGAAAAGGAAGCGGGCGAACCCGGCCTCGGCGCCCCGGCGCGGCCCTGCAAACTGCCGGCTGCCGCCGCCGGAGCTGCCCGGGAGACGTGGCAGTGAGGGCTGATGCTCTCATCACAGGGCGACAGGCGGCGGCGGCAGCAGCCACCGCGGCGGCCAGCGGCCGCGGCCGGCCCAGGGAGGGAAGGGCGCCGGCGGGGGCGGGGCGGACGCGCCGCGCCGCCATCTTGGTGGTGGCGGTCGCGTGGCCGCCTGCCTGCGTCGCCGGCGGAGGTTGGGCCCAGTGCTGCCGCCAGCTTGTCCTTCCTGGTGGCTCTTCCATCGCCAGTGCTGCCGCCGGCTTGTCCTTCCTGGTGGCCCTTCCAACCCCAGTGCTGCCGCCAGCTTGTCCTTGCTGGTGGCTCTTCCAACCCCAGTGCTGCCGGCAGCTTGTCCTTCCTGCTGGCCCTTCCAACCCCAGTGCTGCCACCAGCTTGTCCTTCCTGGTGGCTCTTCCAACCCCAGTGCTGCTGCCAGCTTGTCCTTGCTGGTGGCTCTTCCAACCCACGCGTCACTGGCACGTTGACTGGACCCTGGCGCGAGTCTCCAGGGGAGATGCTCCGTCTCCTTATTTGCTCTTTGTTGCACCAAGAGCGTTTTTCTTGCTCTGGAATCAGAAGTCATAACAAATCCGGAAAGCTCCGCGTTTTGCATCATGAGATGCTTAAAAAAAACCACCCCAAACACCAACCTAATAATTTATAATAATTTTAATATGATCATAAATCATAACGAACCGCTTCATTACAGTCAGCAAATCTATTTATCCCACCTCTGAACATCAACAGGCACCCTCAGCCGGGGTGTGATGCAGATGCCCGAGTGGAGAAGCCGCGGGCCACCAGCATGTGTTGGGAAGCCCGTGGTGGTACTCGGGGCAGCCGCAGACCACTGAAGGAGCCGGTGAAGAGCGAGCAGCGGCAAGGGGCCATCGGGTTGTGTCTGCAACGGCCACCGAGCAGCAGCAGATAGTCAAAGGCTGGCGGGTGGTTGACATGACAGCAAGCCAAGGCTTTCTGGAGCCGCTTTCAGTACGTGACTTCTGGGCCAGCTCAGCAGTACTGGTGAAAAGGTATCTCTTTGGATGAGCATTCACAATCATAAGAAAGCTCCCCTAGGGAGTGGAAGGAAATACTGGAAGAAAGAAATGATCTTGTGCATGAGCAATGGACAATGCTATGCGGGGATGCGCCACTTAAAAAGTTTTACCCTGAGAAGCCCGTAACTCAGCCCAGGCAAGCCTGTGATAAATGAGATAGAGCTGGCCTGACCAGCCCTCTCTGCCGTTCTGTTTAAAATGATGGTGTGGAAGGGACTCTGGTAAAGTCTTACTGGCTTATCGGTGTGGTTGGGCTTGTTTCCGATACAGAATTCTCCCTCCTCATTCCCTGCCAGCAGCTCAGGGTCTGTGCCTCATGCATTCACTTTCCTTCCTCCAGCCTCAGCATCTTCAGATAAGTTTCATATCTATGAACTAGACCACAGCTGATACACTCGGAACAGACTGCACGTGCCTGCCTCACTGGCATCACACCTCATCCCTGCACATCCTTCTCCCTGTAGCCACAGAAATGACCAGTGACATTTCAGTTGTACCAGCAGGCTGTGTCTGTAATCCTGTGTCCGTACCTCCGTAATACACACCTTGTACTAGGAGATCTGCTGAAGTGTTCCATTGTTCCGGATCAGCTGGGAAAAAAACCCAAACTAAAATGTGAAATCTTTCAAAAAACAAATCATTCTAAAGCTCAGTCCAGGTGTCTCTAAGGCCTGAGGCTCCCGCTCAAAGAGAAAGCTGCTCTTTGTGTAAAATATGCCCAGGAGATCTTAGCGGATGGAGCTTTGCATAGCAAGGCAGGAGACAGAGGCCCGTGCCAATTCCACAGGGGAGAAATTCCTTCCCAGCTGCAAATCTGAACACCAGTGTAAGTCTGAATACGTGCAGAAGAATCTTACAGCTGCTACGCATTTTGACTCAAGGAAGTAACTTTGTCTTATTTGTAGAAGTTAGGCTAATGACTGGGCAACGACTCCGACTGAATGTTTTAAGGTATTCTCACACGGAAGCAGCATGAGCCTGGGACAACTGGGGAGTGACAATTTATTCCCATCTGTCCTCAATGGTGCTTTTCCAGAAATACCTTGCATTTATCTGCCAGGGTCCTTGTGGCCAATCCATGGTGTGCTGTATTTTTATCACTGAATTAAGCAGAGAGCTGTGTGAATGTTTGGGTCCTTGCTCTCGTATGTGCATGGAAGCTAACCCAAACTGAGCTAGGGAAACCAGTACTAAGGAACAAGGAGCAGCTCAGGCAGAATGTGAAAGATGAGACCATCGTTGTTACGCTTTGTGAAATCCCCTTACTGTTTTAACTGCTCCTTGCATGGGACTTCATCACGTGAAACACTGGATGACATCTGTGAGAAATGCAGGAAATTAGAGCGGCCCATGTTCAGAAAGACCCTTCTTTTTTGACTTAATGCATAACTGCTACAGGGACTCAGGTAAAACACTCGTACTGAGTCACCGTATCACCACTTTCCCCACCAGACAGTACAGCAGCAAACATGAATGGTATAAAGCTTCTTACACTCGGTCAGTAGGACACGTGATTTTGCCTACCTTTACCCCGTTCCTGTTTTCTTTAACTTTCATTTCCTGTCTGTTATTTCAGGGTAATGCCCTTTTCATCTACTTCTTACTTCTGCTATGCTTTTTTGTCTCTTTTCCGCTGTCCCTTAGAAGACCTATACCCTTTTCCTTTGTCACTCATTCCGTCCTGTTTCAACTCCTTTTCCAGTCTTACTGATTTAACTCCTTCCTTTTTCATTTTATCAAACACCCCCTCTATCCTTTTACTACAGAGCTATTGCTGCACAATCTGTGGGACATAAGTGGATGTGACCCTGAACACTCCTGGGATACTTAACTCAGAGACTCAAAGCCTTACCTTGACAAAGCAAAGACATCATTTCCCTCTTGCACAGACGTATCCAGACGAGGTTGGGTACCACTAACAGTGTAGCTAAAGCGGCGTGAAATACAGAATGAAACAATTGCTTGAACACCCACCCGTTGCTGGGATGACTTTTGAAGCCCAGTAGAAGCACCTTGCTACTGACACCACACTGTCATCGGCACCTGGCATGAGCTCTGCTTTGCTGACTTGTACAACTGTGACAGTAAGTCACATCACTGCCAGGGCATATTTCCACAAAATGTACTTTGTGGTTCACAATGCTTACTTAGAGTGTGCTGGGATTGGGCTCCAAGGTTTAAATTAGGGTGTAGCTAAATAAGGGACAGTAAAAATAGGAGCACAGAACTCTGGATATAACACACCTTATGAACACTCACAGAAAATCCCAGTGTCACAGGGATCGGGAGTCACTGACACCTAAACACTTGAGGCAGAACTTTGTCTTGTGCCTACACAAACACCGGTTGGATTTTGTGCACAAAAGACTGCCTGAGAAGTACAATCTCCCTTACAAATGTTCCTCCATACCACATCTGCATGCAAAGGGCCACTGCTGTTCACCTCTCGAGGCTGCATCGCCATCAGGCAAACAGTTCTCATCCAGATTTATCAGGTAAAAGGCCCGTGTTTAAACTGCAAGATTGAAGAACAGATAAGAAAGGGAAGGCTGCTTTCACACTTGCTGCAGCGAAGAGCATCACCTTCATACCTGAGTCCAAGAAAACCAGTTCCATACACAGTGTTACGGAACAATTCTACTTCGGATCACTGTGAATAGGGAATGAACCTGCAGGGCATTGAAACCTACTCCTGCTCAGCAAAGGGCACTTTGGAAAACCTTGAGCTAGTTATTGGGACACTTGGCAAACAAATACCTTGTTCCACATTTGCATGTGGTGTGGGGCCCAATGATACATGGCTGACGCTCTGGGTCGCTTAACTTTGGTTCTTGTCATATTCGCCACATGAGATTAAAATCGACAGTTAAAGATCTCACCTAGGGTCATTTGAATTTTTGAGGTAAGAAAAAATGTAAGGTTTTTGCTTAATAAAAGATTAAAGGTAGATCACTTTGGAGATGCCAGACTCGGGACCCTTCTCAATACAGACCCTGTTTCCCTGAGATCCACAAGAAGGTTTTATTTTTCAGAACAGGAGTAAAATCTAGTCCAGAGGTAAGATGAAATAAAGTTTGACAAATGTTAAATTTGCCAGAAAAGCATGCTTGTGGAGGAAAACACGCAGACATGCTTTTATCAGTTACCACGTTTGTACCTTATAGCCACAGACACGCTTGTATCAGCTTAACACAGTGTTCCATGGGCCATAAACAGAGCTAATTGCTGTTCTCAGCGCATTTGTTTCCTGCAGCTCCCACGATACCTTCACTGCAATAGCCCGAGTTTTCTACACAGCGTTTATACCCCTGTGACAGAGATACTACCCCCAGTACCTCCAAGCCCACACAGCGCTTGTGGATCCTCTGCATATCCTGATTCGTTTCTAGGATCTTCACACATACCTTTGGCCACCTCTTCTCTCCTCTTCGTTATCCTGCGAGACTACAACCATAGTAGTTCCAGGTCTCATCGTTCGCTTACTTAACTTTGCTGGCCTGTAGGATGAGCGAGAATGATTTGCTGTGGGCACTGGCAATTAAGATACATGCTAATTAAATCTGTGGTATGTGTGTGGACTGACAAGCTGGGTAATGCCAATACACTCTTGGCTGTGTCAGCCGACAACTAATGCTGTCTGTCACTCGCTCAGAAGAGTGTCTTCTGTATCTATAGCTCTGATTCTCACAGCCACTGACAGAAACTTACTGTCTTTGCGACAGATGCCGCTTTGACATTTGATTACAATCATCAAGTAGGGTCTGGATTTGACAGTTACATAATATTATAAAACCCGAGTAAAAATATCGATAGGGTTGTCAGATACCATTGGAAAAGGAGTCACTCATATAGTTTTTACTGGCCAGCTACCCATATATCTCTTAATTTTGGACTATCTACATCCTTCACTATTAACAAACAGAAGGAATTTAAGGCTGTCCTTCGTTCTCCCTCAGATCCAGTTTCTGACAGTTTCAGTGGAGGTCATTTTTTCCTTGAAAAAAAAAATCACAACATTTAGCTTCCTTTAATTCTTTACGCTTTTAGACATAAGTTTTGTCCTTTCTGGTTCTTTTAAGGTAAGTAATTTCTCACCACAAAAGATTTTGCCTTTTTCTTTAAAGGCTTTTTCAGTGCTTGACAATAGATTCTTCTTGGGTGCAACTTTATGAGTATTCCAGCTCCTGACAGGCACATGCACAGGCTTACTCTAGAGCCAAGTGGCCTCAGCAGGGCAGCACTGCGGTCATCCCTACTGTTGCCCTTTTGCTTTTCTTGCCATTGCCAGTGAAATGGCTTTGACATGTTGACCAAATAATTTAAAATAATTGCTCCTTTTCTGTGGGTACAGGCACTTACACTGGAAGTTTTCCATGGAGAAGCAGTATGAACTCGGTTACTCCATACAATGAGCTAATTTGTACCGCAGGCAAAAATACTTTTGATTTCGAGGCTTTTTGCAGACAATACACAAACTTTGTAATAACAGATATGTACATTCAGCCATCTGCAAGCGGGCGTGCACACCTGAATGGGTTTGTTTGCACTCTTATGTTAAGAGTTCAACACAAAAAGACCTTTTGTGATCGACTTAAGATAAAGGAACACCTTTCTCTTTCCTCAGCAATTAGGTTTTGCAACCAGGCATCTGAAGTTCCGATTCCTGAGATTCTATGAACTCCTGCCAAGCCCCATCTAATTTCACTGTAAGTGCTAAATACGATTCATTTGGAGAGGAAGAGAAACTCTCGACTTTTGACAAGCACCAGCAACGCAAATGCTGCGATGCCCGCGGTCCTCAAAACCCCGCTGCAACTTCAAAACACACCAGCCCTTCTGCACGGGCCCTTCTCGTAAACGGCAAGACCTGGCACAGTGCTGGCAGCCAGGCCTGGGCACACTGAGCCGTCGGCTACATCTGACCCGTGCTGATAAAGTTATGCTCCCCGAGTTTGCTCTGAAATCCTAAAGCAAACAAGCGGATAAGGCCCTCAGGCCCGCTGCTCCCAGACCCGCCGAGGATCTGCAGCGCAGGGCCGGGGGTAACGACGGCACAGCGGGGTCGCTCTATCCCTCCGGCGCGGGTCTCTGTGGCGAGAGGCAGCCGTTCTATCTACCCCGCGCTCTATGGTGGGCGGTAGCGGGCGGGGGTAGGGGAAGCGGGAGGGGGTTGACGGCGGTGCGGCCGCCGCGGTGCGGAGTGCGACGGCAGGTAAGGGCCGGCCGTGGCCCGGCACCCTTCTCCCCGTTGTTGGAGGGGTGGAGAGATGGATGGATGGACTGGGGGAGGGTGGAGGGAGGGAGAGCCCGCCGCCTCCACGCCTTGTCCTCACTGCCTCCGTTCCGCCCCTGGCGCCCGCCTCAGCCGTTGGAGCGGCGGCCCAGTCGGTCCCCCGGCCGCCGTTGGGAGAGCGCGCCCCGCCCACGCCCTCCCCGGCACGCGGCGCCTGGGCGGAGAGGAGAGAAGAGGGAAGGGAACGGCGGGGGGCGCGGGCGCGCGCGCACATGCGGTCAGGCGCCTGCGCGCGGAGTGGCGGTTGGCAGCGCGCGCCGGGAGCGGGCCGACGAGCGTCGCCGTGACCCCGGGAGGCGCCGAGCTGGGCCCGGTGTAAGTACCGGGCTAGGGGTGAGAACGTTTCGGGGGAGCTGCCCGCTTTGAGGTCGGGGTGGGCGGAGAGGGGCTGCGGCGAGAGTACGTGAGGCAGCGGGGTGTTGGGAGTGGGTTAAACTGTGGAGGGAGGGGTGTAAAGATGGAAATGGGCGCAGGGGGTAACTGAGCTGCGGGCAGGGCTTCAGCCGTCAGTCCTGAGGGAAAGAGCGAGAGCGGGCCGGGGGGGGGGAGGGCAGGGAGTTGTTGTAGTTGTGTGTCGTGCTTTGAGCATCTGGTACGTGGAGAAAACTTCGGCTCGGCACTGCCAGCCTGTCCCCTGTGTACGGAGGGGATTGCTCTGCTCTGCAGTTATCTCTCATGAGCATCGAAGGCAGGACTCGGGGGTGTCATCCTGCACCTACGTGATTTCCTTGTAGTGTAGCCTTACTGGTATAGTGGGGAACGGTTACATAGCTAAGAATTACACGGCAGGTGGAAGTACTTGCCGTGTCGAGACCAGAGACCCTAAGTCAGGAGGATGGATGTAGTGTACTGGTGTTTTCATTTTAATGAAAGCTTTTGAACGGCTTTGTGGTAAATTCGATAAATTCAGTATTTGGCGTTGTTTTGTCAAATTTCACACATGGAAAAACTGCAGCACAGGCAAGTGATTCTGTTCGCTAATATTTTCTCACTGATGAGACATAAACTTCTTTACTCATTGCTCTTGATGTTATTTTGGAGGACCAGAACAGTGATCAGAGGGCTCGAGAGGAGACTTGCACAGGTTCGTGGGAGCTCTTCTTTGATGAAGATGCCTCAGGTGATGATGGAAATGTGTTCGCAGGTCTTGAGGAGAAGCAGAAGTGGGGTTACTAGTGAGAGTATTTGAGAAGGTTTGGTTTCCAAGCCATAATACAAATGCTTTTTGAAGAACAGCTCTTGATACGAGTAGAAACCTAACCGATTTAAGATTTTCACAGCATTATGGTAGTAATAGTCAAAGGAGAATACGTATATTCAATTTCTTACTGCTGCCTGCTTGTCTCAAAGAGTTAACAATGAAGAACTATTGTGGATTTAACTTCTTGCCATCCTTTCACTTAACTTTCAAGGTAGTTCCCAAGGGACAGCCAGTGTGAGTTTAGAAGAGCTCAGTTTTCAACAGAGAGGATTAGAGAAAACAAAGGCGAAAGTTGCTGTCAGTGAGTTGTCCAGCATGAAAAAAACCCAAAGAAATAAACTTTAGGATCTGTTCATGTTCTCTAACCTCAAATATTTACACTTCTTATCAGTAAGGTCAGTAGTTATGTGAGATTATCTTTTCTCTAATATTTTTTTTTCCTCTGCAGCTCAGTGACTATTTTGTAAGTTTTCCGTTAATTACAAATACTCTGACTAAATTTAGAGTATTGAAAAGTGTGGCTTTGGGGTTTTGTATTATTCTCTGTCACTATTCAACGTAGATGTTTCATGAACCTTTCTTTAACACTGTGAAGTGTATGGCCTTTCATCCAAGGTACTGTTACTGTAAATGAGTTGTCTTGAAAAGCACTTTCTTTATGACTGATCTTGGTTTTGATTTATGTAGGTATTTCCTTGTCATTTTTGTAACATCTGTATTTCATTTTCACAACTACTTTTCACTTAGAATACTTTCTCACTTGCCCCATTCTTCTCTCTTAAATAATATGTAGAAAAACATACAAGTTGAGGGGTGCCTGATTTTTTTTTTTTTTATGTGATCCTAAATATAAGTTGCATGAATGAGTTTGGTGAACTTGGGTTTTGCTAGTGTGAAGGTAGTATGCCTGGAGATTCTGAAGCCTGATCAAATGACTGCCTGCTCTGTTGCAAAAGTTCAGTTAAAAACCTTTTTGTTTAGGCAAATACGTAGTCCCAAAGATACCCAGCAGGTGTGCAACTGGGCTAGCCATTTTTCTTCTTTAGAGACTGTGGTTTTTGAACTGTGTAATGGGACCTTGAAAATACTGTAAAACAATGGGAGAGAGCTTCCATCACTTTATCGTTTTTAACATATTTAGGGATTTTTGTAAGTATTGTTTTTCTGTGCCTTTTTCCTGTCAGAAGTGCTTTGGCATACCTACGAGTGACATGCTTTGCAGCTACGATTGTGTCATCCTCGTGTCCTTAAATATTTTTTTAGCATATATGCAGTTGTGCTGCTGAGAGCAGCATCCTGGTAATATTTGTCAGCGAATTGTGGAATAAAGTTATCATGCATTATAATTCTGATAATACTTCTAAACTGATATAACTGCGTATGTTTGGAATCACCGTGATAAATAATACCATATTTTTTAGATCGAATGTTGCCGGGGTATCTGCAGTGCTAATCTTTTGTGCCCTTCAGTCTAGTTGACTTCTGAACTCTTGTAACTAATTTTATTAATTAGTGAGATGGGGAGAGGTAAGACCTGCACAGAAGTGAGAAGTGTTGGAAAGGAGCCCATTACCCCTACTCTGCTTCTGAGTTATCCCCTGTGACATTCTCAG
Organism: Halcyon chelicuti; assembly: GCA_027560355.1. NCBI lineage: Eukaryota > Metazoa > Chordata > Aves > Coraciiformes > Alcedinidae > Halcyon > Halcyon chelicuti. Next base: position 31,318 of record JANHGA010009733.1, read on the forward strand.
TTGTTCCTGGAAAGAGATAGATTCTAGGTGCTGCTTGGGGGAGGAGGCGGCTTGTAGGAGGGCAGGAAGGAGCTCTTTCACCCTGAGGGAGTAGGAGAGGAGTCGTCCACATCCCAGCTCACTTTTAGTTCCTCAGATTCCCCAGCGAGATCTGGTGAGATAGGGAAAACAAATTACCAACTGAATGAGAGGCAGCATGACACACTATCTCCTGCTGCCTGAAATTTGACTGTGCTGCTTGTCCAGAAGGTTTAAGAGTATCCTTATCTTTTAGAGGGTATGTTTTTAGGATTACTTCCAGAAGCATCTGAGTAAAATGGCTTGTTGTTTGGTTAAACTGGAGTTAACTGAAACAGTTTTGAATCTGTCAGTGTTCTAGGACATAACACTTCCAAAGGATGTGTGTTAGAGAGAGCACTTAAATTGTATGTTTGAAACTTTTCTCCCACACAAAAAAAATCACCTGCAAATGGGTTGAAAATCTGCACAGATTTAAATTGTGGTTTTGCAAGAAAAAGGCCTTGGGCATTTAATAGCTTAACAAAAATCATGCCATCTCCACAGTCTCTTGATAACTATCTTTGCTGTAGGCACTAATAATTTGTAATCCTTACTGAGATTGACTGCACACAAAGAAAAGGTAAATTCTGTTCATGCTTAAGAAAGCTTCCACTGGAATGTCTTTGGTGCAGTTCTCATGCTGAATTACCTCCATGAGAAACACATAATGGGATTCTGTTCTTAATTATGCATTCGTAATACATGTAAAAAATTGAAAACTAAAGTTTTACAGCTTTGTTCATAGATACTTGTAAACTGACCATTATAAATGCATTAAGATGACACAGGTCTTACTCCTACCTCAGCTTCTGTCCTGTAGCACTTTAGCTATCTGTGGTTGACACTTTGGTTTAAAAAATTGTGAAGCACTTAAAACTAAAATAAGAATGTGCTTTGTCTTAATATAGTATTTTTCTCAGATGTTATTTTTTTCTGTGCAGGGGAGAGCTGGAACCTGGCCAGAAATGTGTTGAGGGTTGGGGGGAATTTTTTGGTTGCTTTTTTGTTTGTTTGTTTGCTTCCTTGCTTTTTTTTTATATATATTTTTTAACTTTTTTTTTTTTATTATTATTGGGGTCGGGGCAGGGGTTGGTTTCTTTTGGGTTTTCTTCATTGCTTGTTTGTTTGGGATTTTTTTGTTGGTTTGTAAAGTGGCAAGTTCTGTGACATGTGGCATCCACTCCAGTAAGGCTGCAGCTGCCAGAAAAGGTAGGGTATTGCCGAGTTGAAGCTTGACCTTAGCCTTCCATTATACATGAGATTCCTGTGTTCACAGAAATCTGTTTTACCATGTGCTTTTTTCAGGATATTCTGCTGACCTTCAGGGGGAAGATGTTTTCAAATTGTGCTGAATTTTTTAAAAAGACACTTCCGTGGTAAGCAGTGAGGTATTTACAGGGTGTGCCAGAACTGTTTGGTGTGTGCCTTGCTCCATCTCTTTGCCCTCAGTCTGGTAGTGCTGTGTCTTTTACAGTGAGATCAGTGGCTCAGCTGTAGTTGTGTAACAAGAGAGGCCATTCATAAATGTGTGTCTTGGTCTGGAGATGTTAGGTTGCGTTTCCGAGCATAAAATCAGAGTTTGTTACATCTTGGGAAAGTGAAAACTGTACTGGAGTGTTGGGAGTAGCACCCACTCATCTGGCCTGTGCTTGATAATGATGTTGGGCCATTTGCAGCAAAGGCTCTGTACTTGCTTAGTAAAGTAAGCATTAAGCTTTTCCTTTGGTAATCTCAGAAATCATAACATGATGTTTTAGGTGCTGACTGTTTCCCAAGGGTCAGGCCTCTGTTTTAGAAGTGAAATGCAACTATATAAAAATGTCTACTGGTCTACTGCTTACTCACCAAATTGTCTGAAAATGTTAAAAGTACCTCTATATGCGCTATCTAATATTTGAGAGAGATGGAAAGCACTGGAACAAGAGTAATGCTAGAGCTCAGATTCCTCTAGGACCTTATATTAAGGGAAAATGTCAACTGAAATTACTTCTGCATTGGTGAAATTGTTGCTGCAAGTTTGTCTACCTGAAGATAGATTTGCATAGCTACGGCAGGGTAGTTATGCCATGTAGCAGTGACTGTCTAGATGACCAGTCAAAAAGTGTCGGTTAATTTGAGGCAGTAGAAGTGAGTAGTTGTTATTCTGGACATCAGTAGAGGACAAAAAAGCTCACAGGTTCAGCCTGTGCCAGGAGGTACAGGATGGAGAGGACTCTGTCACCTGGGTGTACTAGTAGTCAGAAAATGACTCATATTCTGAGTAAATAGGTATGAATAATCACTAATATTTTACTTTATTTAATTTTAAGCAGTGCACTGGATCTTTTAAACCATTTTTAAGTCCGTATTTCACTTTCAGCTAATGAAATGCTGTATTGTGTGTCGGTGACAAGATGTTGGCAGTGGTGTTAGTACATGTCTGGCCAGGGGCAGCACCTATGCAAAACACAGCCACTTCCAACCAGCCCCAGAACGGACCCAGCACTGGCCATGAGTGAGCAACCAGCGAAGCTGGTGGTGCCCTGGGGGAAAATGTATTTAAGAAAGGACAAAATGCTGTGCAGCAGCTTGGGGCTGGGGGTGGTGGGGGTGGTGATGAGGCAATAGAGTGAGAAACAGCTCTGTGAACACCAAGGTCCGCAGCCCGTGGAAAACCCTGTGATACAGAGGGTGGGTATGCTATGAAGGAAGCTGCAGCCTGTGGAGAGGACCAGGCTTTCTAGCAGGAACTGTGACCCGTGGAAATGCCACATGCTGGAGCAGTTTATGAAGGACTGTAGCCCATGGAAAGGACCCACATTGAAGCAGGGAAAAAATGGGAACAGGCAGGAGTGGCAGAAAGGAGCTTTCACAGACTGACCCCCATTCCCTTGCACTGTTGTGGAATGGGGAGTAGAGCAAGTGGGAGTGAAGGAGTGAAGTTGAGCCTGGGAAGAAGGAAGTGGAGGTAAGGCATTGTAGTTTTTCTCTCACCATCCCACTCTAATTTGCAACAAACTAATTTTCCTTGAGTTGAGTCTGTCTTGCCTGTGAGGGTAATTGGTAAGTGATCTATCTCCTTGTCTTTATCTTGACCCGTGAACTTTTTCATCTTATTGTCTACCCCTGTCCCTGTTGGGGAGGGGGAAATGAGAGAGTGGCTGGGTGGGTGTCTGACAGACAGAAAATCAGTGAGACATATTCAAAGGACAATGGACTTCACTTACAGCAGCACACAGGGACTGTTTCTTTTGTCCAGTGAATTCCACTTGGAGCAAATTATTCAGCTCTTTGATCGTTAACGAAAGCAGGTTGGAACACTGGAATTGCACTCCTCCTTTAGCACTCCTCAGTTGGGGTAACTTGGGTGTAAGAACAATGGTGGCCCTTTTAGAGATAGATGAGATACTTAGATGCTCTTATTTTCTTCTCCATCCTGCATTCAGAATTGAAGATGTATGGAGAGTCCTCTTTTCAGTGCTTTTGTGCTATGATGTTCCTTTTGTATGAAATGATTTTACTGTATTTGCTTGCCAAGCCTTTCCCCATTTACATCTGCTGCAATCACTTCTTCAGTGATGCCCACACACATGGAGACAATAAGTTATGTAAGTTAAATATCTAGGTTATTTCCTGGTGTGTTATATATTCTTTCTTTTTTAGTTCATAATTTGTGGAGTTGGAGCTGCCAGTGCTTTTGCTCCTTTACATTGAGTATCAAGCAGTTATCAAGTAATAAATAGCAAAAAAAAAAGTGTGGAGCCAGCACATCTGTTTGTATTGACACAGCTGGAATGTTTCAGCTGGCAGTGGCTGTTTTCCAGTCAGGGCCCACAAATGCACATTGGTCTGTTTCCTTTTAACTCATACCTTTCCTCTTCAAAATTGTCTCACTCAAGGCAGTTTGTAGAATGTTCCAAGTTCTTGCCTGGAAATGTGTATTATCATACTCCTAAAAATAACCATTCCTATTAAACTGAAAGCTGAGCTACCATTTTTTTTCGTGGTAGTCATAGAACCGGGTTTTCTGACAATCTTCTGTGGAAGGGTAGGGAAAGGATCACAGAAGGTTGCCAGAAATACTGCCTCCCTCCTCCTGATCCAGCTAACCCCATGTCTGCATGACACCTGATGCCGGTGCTGAGAAAGTGTAATTTGGGGACCGGTGAGACAGTGACAGTTGAGATCCAGGCTGGTGTGACCTTGTGGCTGGCCAGTTAAAGGTTAAAAGACTGACCAGTCCTAAAGCTTTTTTTCTATGCTACTGTCTGAAGCAAGGAAGTTTTCCTCCAAAGCTCTTGTGCAGGCCTATAAATAAGGCCTTCGTGGCATAGAGGAGCCTTACTGGGGAAGCTTTGAAATATCTGCCTGCTTGGAATCTACGCATTGCGTAGAGTTCTAACAGGTTTGAATTGCAGGAAACATAATGTGTGTCATGAAGCTGTAGCTATCCTTTCTCTCCCCTCCTCTAGTACAATCCATTTTAGCTGTGTACACTGTGTGTGCTCAGACCTCATCCTTTCTGTGGTATTTCGTCATTATCAGTATGTTTAGTGGAAGCATGAGAAAATCAAACTTCTTACCAGACGTAGGTGTGCTCGTAAATTCTTCTAATATAGGTGCAACCCTCCTGAAGGAACTGTGTCTGTTGGTTTAATCTACAGTAGCTAGGGAGGAGGCTTAGGTAGGTTGGCAGCAAAACTCTTCCTGGGAGCTGTGTAGCAGAGCAGAGCTCAGCCAGCACAGCTAACACTGCAGCACTATGCCCTGGTAGCCTAGGAGAGCCCCAGATGGGCAAGATGGAAACAACAGAGGTGTCTCTGCGATCCTGCTGATTCTGTGAGGTTGCTAGAGGAGTGTTACAGGGCAGAGTGGTGGAAGAAGCACCAATGAGGGGCAACCTTGTAAAAGTAACCTTTAGTGAAAAGGCTGGTTAGTAAGCCAGGCAAGTTGAAACACAGGTAAAGTACACACTTCTGTTTGTAGCAGCACTGTCATCAGCAGATAGGTCTGGGCAATAACAAAGAGGAGTGCAGTGGAAACGCCTGGACTTCTCCCCATGGACAAGGGGGGGGGGGCAGCTTGATCTCTGTAAGAAGAATGGCATCTCTAGCGTTGAAGATCT
>JANHGA010009734.1:9994-20056 GCA_027560355.1 Halcyon chelicuti
ACTTATTTCTTATTTAATGCTCTCAAATACTTGTACTGTAAACTTAACTATAGTACAAAAAAGAACAGTTCAAATTGTTACTGGAAAACTACACCTTGGTTTAGAAGTGGTTCACATACATCAATGAAGCTGTTTGGCTAGTAAGCCTCAGTTGTTGGGCAGCTATGAAAAAAAAAGGTACTTAAGAGCAATCTATTCATTTTTGTTTGTAGTACTTTGTAAAACTCAGAGACAGCCAAATGCCTCACAAACGGAATGCAACACACAGAAGCAGATCACTTCTCAACCGCTCTCAGCAGTTGTTCTAGATGAGAATGGGATAATCTAGTTAATGTTATCGTGTATGATTTTATTTCACCCATACTTTGTCAACTCTGCCTTGTCTCAGATACGTTACTCTTCAATTTCCTTCCTGACATCAGGCTTTTGTCTTCAAAAGTCATTTCATAGCAGATTAGCTACACTCCATTACATCATACACCTTAATCACACCACAGACCACTTATTAATTCTTTTGCCTGTCCATGTCAGTCCTTTGTTTACGTATTTCCAACTATCTTTTCACATGCCTCTGATTGGAATAACATTCATCATATTTCAGTTAATCTTTGCCTAAGCTAATGGTGCCATCTTACATGGAAGAATCTGAGTTTTCAAGCCAGCTCGTACTCTAATATTAAAAGTCTCAAGACAAACTGTCAGGCCATGCATCAGGACACTAGGGGCACTAACAGGTCTTAAACACCCATGAACTTAAAACTAATCCTCTATGAACACCCCCCCGTCTGTATCCCTGGAGTTTCATTTAAGCTCAGATCTGGATCTTCAGCCCTTCCCTGAATTACATCATTAAGTGTACTGATCTCCAGCCGTGTCTCTGGCTCCTGTCTGGATGCCTGGCGAAAACCCCACCCCAGGCTGCAGCATGACTCCAGTCCCGTTCAGACCATCATGCCTGGACGGACTTCACACACACGTTGCACTTGTCTCCAAACCTGTCTCTGGTACCTGTTGCTCCTGACTGGACTCCCTTGTTGGACCTTGCTCATGAGTTTGCTGATGGACCTTACTGCAGTACGCAGCTCTCCTCATGTATAGATGCTGTGGGGATGTGCTCTGCTCAGACAGAGCGCTGCTCCTGCTGGGATCAACCTCAGCTTCCAGCTTGCCTTACCTTCAGGAGCAGCAAGCCCTTGCTGCTCCGTGACACTCTGATAGTCATTAATTTCTATAATTTTTTTTTCCTAGTGTATGCAATATATTTGCTCCTGTTTTTCTGCTTCATTACTTTGCAACCAAAGCACAGGACTTAATTTTATATAGTCTCTCTATGATGACCAAATTTAAATCTTATCTTTCAAAAAAAGACACTAACCACACAGGTTTTTTTGCTTTGTATTCCAGTGTGATTAATTAACTTCTACAATACATATCTGTTTTTAGCTTAAAACAAATGTTTGGCTGCAATGTAACCAACTTATGCAAGCGTCTACAATGGAAGTTTTAAAAAAAAAAACTATCACATCAAAACTTAACTGCTATTCCACACACAAGTGCAAGTAACAATTATATGTCACTAGTTTAATAGAAAATGTCCTTTCTTCTAGAAAGTACTGTATTGGCATCTGCAGTCCTGGGACAATGATTCTTTTAATTGATGAAGGATAAATTATTGCGTACTACAAGAGCAATATACTAGAACTACCAAGCTACTTAAATGAAGTCTATTTTAAAAGAAACATTGAGTGGCCTGCTGTTCTGTAATTATCTTACTTTATGTCCTTCCCATTTGCTTCTAATTATTAATGTAAATATATCTTACAAGCATCTTTGAGATTAAAAATAACCTCATAAGCTACCCTATTTGTCTGTTCTCTTGTTCTGATACACTGATCCTCTCCTTATCACTGGTACTGTTCTTCCCTTATGCTAATGTCTTTTCATTTCTTACTATCCAAGCGGCTATTAGCTCTCTGAAAGAGACTGCTAGCCATGCTATGGCTCATTCTTTTCTAAAGTGGAATAAATCCTTAAGGCAAAACCAGTGCTTCAAATACAAACCTTATTCTTGAATTCTAGTTTAGACAACAACATTCAGACTACATTTCTCTGGTAGGCACCATCAACACTGACATATGACAAAACATCACTGCTGCAGAATTTCCCTTCAAATAACTTGCGCAGCACATACAAATACTCCTTGAATACATAACAGAATAGTAAAGGCTACTGCATGAAGAGTTCTGCAGTTTTTTATTTAATCTAAAATATAGTGATTCTACCAAAAGTAGCAAGCCACTGTTTCATTGTTGGGTCTTTAAATGTATCTCTGGTTTTGTAATGAAAGTGGGTACTTCTGAATATTATTGACATCAGATACAATATTGATAAAAATCTCTACTTAACTATACTAAAAAGGTGAAAAATTAAGCAGTTATCCTCTGTAACAAAATTTTAGTTTAGACTTTAATACAAATGGCATCATTAACATTTAATTAAAATTACTTCATTAGACTGATAACAAATGACAACAGCAGCAGAAATATTTACGTATAGAGTGTACATTCATAAAAGATAGGTATTAAAATATTTTATATTAAATACATAAAATCTGATTTTTAGAAAATAATGAATAGAAACTGTTTATAAACTCTGCCATGTTAACACTCCAAGAATAAGCATCTGCAAGTATTGTTTTGCCCACACACATTCTGGAGCTGCCTACAATCTGTGTAGTTGAGTCAAAAGTTAATTTACTTCCTCAACATCAGTCATAGGTCAAGGGAAGAATAAGATAGGCAGAAATTAATGCAGCTAGAAAGTGGCTTGTTAACCAACAGTACCTAAACATACTGTTATACTGCCAGGACAGAACAACTGCACTTTTAAACTCAAAAGATGCATAAAGATGCCATTCATGTCTTAGGAAATATGCAATATAAAGAAGGTAAAGTTAACTGTTCAGCTTGTCTCCTGCTAGTTGAACAATATGTTTTATTAGAAACAATAAAGGATGTGATCTTAAGATAGTTCAGAAGTATACTTTCTAACACACTTAGAATCAAATTCTTACAAAAGAATTTTAAAAGCTTATCAAAATTCACTGTACTGTCATGAGAACAAAAAGTCTAAACCAGGAAGATAACTCTTAGTATAAAAAAAAATTTGTTTTTTTTTAAATTTGGAGGCTTTTTAAAAATAGTTGTGAGTACATTCAAGCTTCCTTGCTAACTATAAGCCTCTCAGCATTTCAGTCTCCTACAACAGACAATTTCACCTATGATAGAGTATCTGGCAAACAGCAGAAAAGTCAGCTGCCACCTGGTGAGCTGAGATATCTTCTATTTCTACATTTTTCTCAAAATACTAAAAATTTAATTTCAGGTACTATGGTAACAAAAACCAGTAAAATGCAAACAGACACGGTTCATTCTCACAGAACCAAAACTGCACAAGTTTAAGAACAGCTATTTTCTTCCATCACAAAGAATCACATAAAACAGTGACTATGAACAAAACTGTGTAAGTCCCAGACAGAACTAAATAGTGACATTACCTTTGTATCTCCTGAAATTTATCTTATGCCTAACACTGTTTTCAAGTATGCTTAAAATTAACATTTTTTAAAATTTTTTAAAGAAAAAAAATTTGGCAGAAATTGTCACAAGGTTGGGGATGATGAGGAATTATTACTATACTAAGTAGATATTTGTCCATAAAGTAAGTTATACAAAGCAAAGTTATACAAAGCAAATATATTACAGCAAAAGCAACATTAAAAATTCAGAACGCAGATAAAAGTTACAAATATCAACGGGGTGGCATCGCTGCAACCAGGGGCCCGCCGGCACACATTGGTCTAATACACTGAGAGCGATACATTTGCCTAGTAATTCCTACTGTTGATTTGATTTGCATTTATTTCTTTCCAAATAAAAAAAAGAAATATCAGATACTGATTTTGCTTGTGTCTAGTTCTGAGTGAAAGGGAAAAGTAGCATGCTAATGAAGTAAATGGTATCAATTAAATTCTGTTACTTGGAGTTTTGGAACTCAACTTCCGAATTTCAGTGGTGCATTTTGACAGTGCCTGTTTTTGTGAAGAACAGCTTTGAAAGTGACAGTTCCTATCAGTCAGAAATACAACCCAATCCAACTGTTTTTTGAGCTTTTCCAATCATAAATAAATATTGCATCAAGTTGAGATGTATAATGGAATAACAAGGTTAATTGACTTATAATGCTGATGAAACCTATATAAAGACAACATGAAGGTGATTTTTGTAACCCAAAAAGTAGAATTTTTCCAGTATGAGTTAAACCTGCTGAAAGTATATAGTAAACCACCACCACTAAAGTAAATTTTACTGTTTTGTTAACAGATTTGCAATTCTATCTGTTGACAGCTGGCATTCGAATTCCCCTTCTCCATGTATCCATATGGCTTTTTCATCTTTCTATCAATTCCTTTATTTATTTGACCAAAAAAAGTGTTTGAAGTCATGGTAACAAGCTCTACAAACACATTTCTCTCAAACTCATGTTGGAAACACCAACATGAAAACCTTTTCTGTAACAAAAAGTTTGGGGTTTTGTTTTGAAAACAAAGTGTCATTTTCAAATACAGTGTAAGAACCTATTTTAAATTGTTTAGTTCCCGAAGAAAGGTCCTTCTGGTTAGCATACCAATGTCAACAAACTTCACTTCTACCTTCCAAGGCTAGTTTGTTTGTTAGTTTTAATTATTTTATTTTAGTGGGGTTTTACATTTTCATTCACATCTCCACGCTTCTAAGTATCTTCCAAGTAGAGAGAAGATTATTAGTTTCTTAGATTAGCAGATTTAGAGAAGATGTTTCTCTAGCATGTAATACCGCTTTTTTTTAAAGATACATGAAACTTCAGGTGCCCTGAAGTTCAGAACCCACAATGACTAGTTGCCACAAAGCTTCTAAGAAAGGCTTCCAGCTGTTCTAATGCAGAAGCAAGCACATACCTTTAACATCTGTCTGCTTGTCTCTACTGAACTTTCTCTTGCTGAAAAGGCTGTCATTCCTCCCCTTTTGGTTTTCTAATTCCAAAAGTAAAGGAAACAAATGTAATTAAAGCAAGTCACTCCATGTTATATGCCCAATAATGAACAGCAATTTAAGAAGCTTAATCAGGAATATTTTGCTGTTACAATGCCTACTGTACTTATTTTTCCATAATTACATTAGAAAAAACAGCCACTTCCAGAAGAATACATCTCTTCCTTGCCCCCATTCTCAAATTTTAGCTCCCCCAACCTCTTTTCCCCTCCTGTCCCTCTTACTTTCACATTTTTCTACCCATCTTCTTCCTCACCTAGACAAATACTAGAAGTACTTAACTTTAAGAAATGCTATGGGAATCCCATACAACTTTAAACACAAGAGTGATCTTGATCTTGGATCACTAGGAGACAAGCTGTGCATACAGAGAAGGCTAAACTACATAATATATGGTATTTTTCACTGTTTCATTCATCTAGTCTGTGACAGAATTCTTCACTTTGACAGCAACATCCTACTGTTCTGTTTCATTACATCCAACATCTTAATTCCTTCATGGGGACTTTCCAAAGCTTCCTCTCTCCATTTTAAACCGAATAGGAAGTACTCTTACACCCTGCTTCCCATATTGCCAATCAGCAAAGCCAAAAGCAGGAAACCACAAACACTATTCTGGCTCACCAGACCTCATAATAAAGGTGCATATCCACAAAAAACATACCAGTCAGAAGATGGTATGTTGTCCTGTCAGCTCTTACAGGACAGAAGCAAGTAGCGATGGATTGGCAACACAGATACTATGTAAAGAACTACAAAAGGATTCAAGTCAACTAATGGCCTTCCTTCTCAAGAGCCAGACATCAAAGCGTCATCGAAGGAGACATGACTACAGAAAAATTACTGATGATGCTTTCAGTCAGAGTGAATATGTAAGATCTGGATGCTAGACACTTTTGTTATCCACACAGTCATTATATGAACAGTGTGGACAGTCAAATGGAAAGCGTTTAAAATTAATTTCACCCTCAGACATACGGAATACCTACTTCTCCCGAACTACTGCTTCAGGCTGTTTGTAGGATCAGACAAACACTGAGTGCTGCCTGGAGTCTTGTTTTTAAACTTACGGTCATTAAGTATACAAACTAGAGTGGTTTTAATCTTTTTTCTTGCCTTGATATGTCCATTTGTGTCTGCATCTTTCACCTTTGAGTCTGCTCCAAATCTCCACATCACCACAACCTTGTGACTGAAAAACTCCCTGGAATTTTATTGCACATTTCAGTTTACAGTTGTACTACTGTGTCATAAGTATGATTCCCTGTACTTTCTCTGATTAAGCATTAAAACCAAAATAAACAGTAAAGATACAATTTAAAAATTCAAGCTAAATCTATAGCTTAAAAGGGCTTTTTCCCTGTGAATAACCAAAATGAAATTATGTGTAACTACCACTTACACAGCAAGGGTGAGACCTCAAAAAACTTTCCCCCCTGGCCTTAACTTGGAATTTTATTCTACTCACTGTTTGCAGATGCAGTCAGCCATTGGAATTAATTCTGATGAAGTCAAATGCTGCAGAACTATTTTTTTTGTTAACAAAAAGCAATGCTTCTGACATTTGTGAACCTGACAACACCACACATCCCTTATCCTGCACAGTATATGTATACTTAGTATGTAAGAGTAAATAGCATACATGCATTACAGTTGGATGAAATTACACTGCTTAATTGAATTTTGTTTGCAGATAACTAAGAGGTAAAATTTGAAGTAATTAGAAAAGACAGACAAAGTACAACTTTTCTCCTAAAGAGGTCAAACGCAGAAGAGCATATTCAACCTAACTTAAAGCTCCTGAAACACTGTCAGATCTTACATCCAAAAGGCTTCAAAACTGTGATCTAAGCAAAGGACACACTTCTACTTTCTGTATCAGCTCAAGCCATCTGCTGCTAGTCTACCAGGCTCACCACTGAACACCATAATGATACACTCAGTAACCACTGTTTCAGTGATTTAAACAAGGCACACAGAACTTCATAAACATAGATATGAGGAACACTGCTGCACGTTGTCTTAACTTTGGGCCAATCATCTCCTTATTGCACTACCAGCAACCAGTTCAGAATCACCAAGCAGCTTGGACATGCATATTTTGAAGTGCGTAAGCATGTACTGATAAATTCAATCTTTGTCATGGAAGTCATGGAAACCAGATTTGTGACTATTAGAAAGTGGTCTTAGGAATTGTTTTCAAAGCCAGAGGGCAGGTATATTATTCTGTAATAGAAATTCTGCAAACTGTAGAACCATCAGAAGTTTCTCATTCAAAACTATGAAAAGAAAACCCTAAAAATAAAACTACTGCCTGAAGATTTTAACTTAAAACCTACAGTGCTCAAGCAATAAGCTATATTACCCTGACAACCTAAGTTAGGCAAATTACATGAAACTGTAACTTAACCAATTTGTACTAAACTTGGCCAAACTTTACTCTGAGTAAACAAAAGCATAGGGCTGAAGTGATGGAAGAATCATTCAAATGCCCTCAGACTTGATATAATTCCAGCATCTTCTTCACTCATCTCCTAAAAAGAGTGTTAACTTCTATTGTAATTCTAACAGCTATATTTACCTTAAGACACACATCTGGCACATTTGTATAGTACATTCTTTTCACAGCTTGACAAATACACAGATTACTCCAATAATAAATCAGACAAAGACTTCAAATATACTTTAATGTGTTCTACAGAGAAGCTACTTGCACCAAACTGTATCTGTGAAAATACTTAGTTGAAACGAAACCAGTATCACAAGATCTGTAAATCAAATTACAAGATATGCCGCAGACTACTGGTCTCAAAGAAGTAGCCTTTTGGATAGCTGCTGATCATTATAACTGAAAAACAAGCTTAAGTGGTTTGTATTATAAGACCATTAACAATTCTGTGAGGTAATGAAGTTCCTTTATCCCTCTTTTACAAAATAAAATGTGAGATTGAAATGAGATTTGTATATTGACAAGAGATTGAAATGAGATTTGTATATTGACAAGTTCTAAGGCACCTACCTGTCTACTGAAATTTGTGATACTGAAGTCATCCACATTTCTGGTAAAATACAAATGATTATATGGTATGTAACAGAGGTATCCACAAAGAAAAACAAACAGCTGCTTTCAGAAGGAATAGAAAGTACAGAAGCAAAAGGTACACTTTCTGCCATGCACCTCTATCTAATTTTATTACCGCGCTATGAGCTCCAGGAAGATGTCTTGAATTTAAAATTTAGAGCCCTGAAGCTTTTTCTGTAATTATATACCTTAATTCTCCCTTAAAAGTAGGGAAACTGTAGAGGCTGCTTAACAGTATTTTTCATATAAAACAGTAACTGTGAAAAGATGTAAGTTTCAGTGCCTACTTGAGAAAATAATCAATTACTTTAAAAAAAATTAAGCAATGACAGCCTTTACTGTTCCTTCATACTGCCAAAACTACCTTATTTCTGAAATGCCTTTTCCTTGTTCCAATGAAAATTTTATTTTCAGTCTTTCAACATTCAGTGACTTCAGAGATGTGTACAACTTTTTAAATAAGAAAGACTCTAGTGCTTCTCCCCGCCTCTTCTCCAAGAGACCTGCAGATTTACCATCAGGCCACTCTCCTACAAAATGTGAAGTGTTAAGTTCCAGTCCCCCTCAGACAAACATCTTTAACCTCCCTCTTATTGAAAGTATTATGGGACACAAAATCTTCCGTCTCTCTCTGGGGCAGGGAAGGAACCTAAGGCACTTTTTCAAACAAGAAATTTCCCGGAAGAAACACCAACTTATGAGTTCCAGTGTTACATTTCCTTGCTGTTCATTCTCATCCCTACTACTTCCTGCTATTTTTTTTTTTTTTAAATAACTGCTTAAAAGGTAGAGTGGTAAAACTTTAAAACAAACAAAATTATTTTTAACCTGAATCAGTTGACTGACACAATTTACCACGTGGCACAGGCAACAGTTGGGTCAACACCAGACAACTAAAAGAAGGGCACAAACAAGCAGCCAAACATGAACAGTAAGTTTCTGCACTAGCACAGAGGCATTATTAAATTCCTATCACAGGTTCCAAAGCATTTTTATGAGACAAGGATTAATCTTCAGCACTGAAAAAGAGGTGCTATTTTAAGAGGGAGGAAACAGCAGTAATTAATGGGACAGTCAGAGCACAGAAAGTGGGAAAAAATAGTATGGCCATAGTTTTTATCTCTGTATGTGTGTAAGTATAGCTTTCAGGGATGGAAGGAGGAGAGAGAGATCAGATGTATAAAGACCCCACAAAAATGACTGAAATTTTGTATGTATCTTTATAGGTAAAGACTGAAGTAGCACAAAAAAGCAAGCCCTCCAAATAACAGTTAATAGTACTGAACTATATTTTTTCTCCTGACTAGGAGGGAGTCTTACAAAAACCTCAATCCTGTGACATGCAAGGAAGTAAACACATGCACGCATCTTCCACTAGAGGTTAGGTCATGTACTGGATTTAAATACAGGTCTCTGCACTAAAGAAAGAACAGCAAAGTGACACCAAAAATTATAAAGCCATTTCCAGCATTATTTCGAGGAATCTGTGAAACAGTACCTACGTAACTCTCGAAAAAAAGTAACAGATCTTGGGGAGGGGGTGGAGAGGAAAAGCCACAGCTGTGGGTACAGAACAGGGCAAAGGCGTGCAAATCTCTGGGAAGACCGTGCTGGCGACGAAAGAAGCCGTCGCCCTCTCCGGCTCCCTAGCAGCGAGGCAAACGCTGCTGCCCAGCCGGGCACTGCGGGGTTTCTCTGCCGTTCCGACCAGCGCCCGGCCTGCGGGCGCCGCAAGGACACCCGGCGGGCGGTCACGGCGAGGGCAGCATCAAGGACAGACACGGATAAACACGGAGAGGCACGCACAGCCGCGTAGAAAGGCATCGGCCAGGCGCGCGCTGGCAGCCCGGCCGCCTCCCGCTCGCGGCGGGGCCCTGCGCGGCCCCCCCG